>JASDQU010506791.1:61462-83310 GCA_032191745.1 Picea mariana
TATATATATATAAACATAGATATACAGATCTAATTACAGTTGGCGCCTTGCACAGTCAACATTGATTTAAAGGAAAAATTAGTGACTATAAAATAAAATTCTCTTACACAGAGAACTGTTGTCTTATTACACCAACAACAATTTGTCAACAGGAATTCAACTATTTCCGAGTAAAGGAAATACCCCAAATGGAGAGTCTGGAGACCTCTCCTAGGTCTCATCATAGTACCAAAATTTTTGATAGATTATATGCATACAAATTCATAGATTAAGACTTTCAGAACCTATTAGGTCAAACTAGAATTTTAACTCTTTTACACATACTATCTTGCAGAAGGAAAGTAAGAGAATAAATAAAAATTAGGGAGTTACGAAAGTTAATGTGAAATTGATAGAAGTAGTTTGAGTATACCTACGCATTCTCGTTTGACCCAAATACTACCTTAGATTGAAGAAGTAATATATTGGATCCTCAGAGAATCGCCATTTGCATATGATTACTTTTATAAAGAAATTAACCCAGACCTAAATGATAGAATTCATAAACTCTTAAACCCAGCTTTGTCCAATTACCTAAGACATGGAGCCGGTCAATACCTTTGTGACCAGAAATCATATAGTTTCAGACATTCCATATGCACATAAGTAAGATAGAGCAAGAGTAAACCTTGAATACATATCGGATTCAAATGAGCAGTCCATCTAATTAATTACGAGTTCAGACTGAAATGTTACAAATGTAACACAAAAATCTATACACCCAAAAAAACTTATCTTGCCCAGGATCTACGATGTTAAAGATTTAAAGCGAAGCTATAGGAGTGAAAGAACTAACATTATATTATTCAGATGGAAAGAGAATTTAAATCGTATTTACTTCTTCAAATGTCAAGTTAGGACACAATGAAAATTCAATTGAGCCTTTTAGCCAATCCTTTAGTTATTGAAATCGACCCTCGTTTGAGCTGGAAAATTTAACAACAGGAGTAACATAGCATTAAATAACCTCTAGCATAGAGAGTTAACCCTTTATGGCTTGAGTTGCCTAAGCTTCTGGAGGAAGGAACAACGGAACCCGATTACCTTTCATGTGGATGACAGTGGTAGTCCTCCATGTACTCGCGTAGCTAGAAACCCTGCACACAGTGTAACACATCCATTACAATTCATCCAATAGAAAGTAGAAGAATTAATAAAATATGAAAGTACAACTGAAGTAATACTTAACTCTGGATGGGGAAAATTCGACACCCTTCTCTGCTGCGACCATCGCGTATTCATCTAGACCAATAGGGGAGGACGAACCCAAATCTCTCTGATGTGTACCCTCGCAAAGCAAAGCGCCCATCATTAGTAAAAGGAATCCAAGAGCAACCAAAGTAAACAATATAGAAACAAAATAACGATTATTGTCTATATATATACAAGCCGCATAATAAGCATACACCTGATATTTAAGTCAATTATATAAAGGGTAAATGTACCAAACCATTATTCTATCCTATACCCTACAAATAAATTTAAGAAACATGCAGAAACAACACAATGACAAAGACTCTAGTATACATGCCTTCACACACATCCAGATTATGAGTAAGTGGCCACAAAGAAAATAACTCGAATTTTCTTTAGCCCAAGTTAGGGTTTGAGTTTTACAAAATGGATAGTCTGACTACTATCCATTCGGGGAGACTCTCAAACGAGGAGATTACAGTATTAATAACTTGTAGATAAGTTTTGGAACAGAAAAGGGGGAAGAAAATCCATGTCTTTGTATGCAACCATAATAGAAAAAACCAACTATTTACCAGTGAGATCTCAGTACCATAAAGTAAGTATAACATTCGGGCTCTTACGAGACCCTAGTCAAACAAATTCCTGACCATAACTCCCACAAATTATAGTATGGAACATTACTGAAGAGGAAACTCAACAACAAGGGTAGGAGGATATTATAAGAGCCTGTAGGCAGGTTGCCACTCGCGTGAAATGCTTGGAAGAAATCATGTGAATAGTAAACTGTAACAGGAGAAATGATCATGTTGAACGACTGATTAATGCATATGAAAAATAAGACTATCACTTACCGATAGCAAAACAGTCAGAAGGTTCTCCATACCACCAAACCCCTTGCAAATTAAAAGTCAAGAAAACAATGTGAAAACGCAGAGCCCTATGTGAACCAGGCTGCACAATGTGACAATGAACAATGGCTACTACCCTAAACCTGAAACCATTCATATTGAATGTAGTGGGTACGACAGGAAAATACGCCATGTGACTTGAGCGATTTGGCATGCCTGGGTTGGATGAGGGTACAGAGTTGGATCTCGTCCTTCACCTACCTTCATTAATGGTTGGTCCGAGAATTTATTCCTGACCGTCAACACCTCCATTCACATTTATGAGAGTCAGCTTGGGTCTTTTCAAGAAACTTTGTTTCGGATTTATCAACCTCTAGTCGCTACTAGTCCAGTTAGCATCGGTTCTTAGACCTAATTAAGTCTGGTAAGGTTCATTTAACTTCCAGCTTAGGGCTCGTCTATAGGGTAGGAAGTTAGTGGACTATGTGGCGAAGGGAAGACACTTAGCCAATCAAAGGATTACCAAGGAAGTTATCAAATCCTAAGTCCTGAGCCTATGTCTATTTCCATATCATTACAAATCTTAAACACTTAACCACTTACAAAAGACTAGTATGACTTAAAGAAAGGTTGAAGAGTAAACACTGGACTATGATTCTGTAATTGCTAGAAAAGGAAATTTGAAACATGCGAATCACAGGTACCGATTAGGATATTTCTCCTATTATAAATCTATCCCTTACAAGTTTAGAACTTATTGCCCCTTAGAAGAATTTTTTTTTTATGATGATTTTGAGGTTTATTACATATGGTATCAGAGTAAAAGTTACAACACTTGGACCTTGAACAAGGCCATCTGATTGACTTAAGCATATAAATCTGTTCATGAAAAAACTAGTAAAAACTTTTTTGTTTTGCGTTAATTATGGTAGCTCGGGATGATGTAGAAATCAAAATTGAAGGAAATCTGAAGAAGATACCTCCTAGAGATCCAACAAAAAATAGTGACGAAATCTCACCTATGAAAGTGCTAGAAACAATGAGGAATCCTATTGTTGAATTGGAGGTTTTCAAAGCCGACAACGAGAAACTGAAGAAAGCATAGCAGGAACAACAAGAGATAAATGAAGTCTTGTTGCGCAGTATAGTGACAAAGAAAATCCCAAAGGATGATAAAAATGAAGAAGAGGATAGCAAAAGGGCCTCCAAGAACTCTGGGCCTAAAGAAGAAAAAGGAGACAATTCATCTGAAGGTACACCTTTAGCTGAAGATAAAACAAAAACAGACAGAAAGAGAAAACAAGTAGACCACCTTGAGGGAGAATTTAAGAAAATTAAACCAACTACCTTTGATGGAGAATCCAGAACAGGAGAGGAAGATGAAGCATGGTTATTAGACATCAAAAAATATTTCCAGATATATAACTATTCAAGCAATATGAAGGTTAGAATGGCCATTTACAATCTGAAAGGGAAAGACAACATTTGGTGGCAAGATCTGAAGTTGGTTAAGGGATTAAAAGAGAAATAGATGGAATGGTTGGACTTCAAGAAATATTTCAAGAAGTAATACCTATCTGAAAGCTACTATGAAAGGAAAATGAAATAATTTTATGAGCTACGACTTGGTCAGATGACGATGGAGGATATTATAAACAAATTCTTGGAATTACTAAGGTTCATACGTTATATCCGGGAGGACAAGGTAAAAATCCACTGGTTCCTAAGTTGTTTACCACAACCCTACAGGGACAGAATTGAGTTTGACAACCGCAAGTCCTTGAGTGAAGTATTTAGGAAAGAACGAATGTGCTACGACCAATACAAACAACAGACATAGTTTCCAAAAGCTTGGAAGGATAAGAAACAAGACCGAATGAACCAGTGGAAGAAGGGATTCCAGCCAACTCCTTATCGAAATGCAACAAAAATCTTTCCTAGAAAATATTTTCACTCAAACCATCCAAGAACACAAAGAGGTTTTAAACCTACGAACAAAAAAGTTCAGGGACAACCCCCAGGAACCGTTAAAGTGTTGGGAATGTGGAGAACCTCTTATCAGGAAGAACTACACACGTTTAAACATAACAAATAGAACTATTGTTCAAAATTGCAGGAAGCTTCGCTGGTGGGTGATGTAGGCAGAATCCTGCATCGGATTAATGCAACCATTGATGGTTGACAAGATGACCACCAGTCCTCTTTGGTGGAAATAGAAGGTAAAATCAATAACACCCGAATTTATGTTTTAATTTATCCTTGAGCTACATTAAGTTATATCACTCCTAGAGTAGTAGAGTCAAATAAAATTAAGATGATGAAACACAAAAAATCATGGCTGGTACAGTTAGCAACAAGAACTAAAAGGAAAGTGGTTGACTTTATTTTTTATTTTAAATTTAGTTTAGATGGTCAAAACATAGAAACAAATCTGAATATTCTGCCACTAGGATCTTATGATATGATTATCGAAATGGATTGGTTGGAAAAGAACAAAGCAGTTCTAGATTGTTATACAAAGACACTTAATTATAAAGACAATTATGATACTACTAGAACATCCCAAGGTATACCAAAACCAGTATCAGTTAGACAAGTCACAGGAATGCAAATCAAGAAATGCATGAGAAAGGGGTGTCAAGTTTACGCCATCCAAATAACGAATCTGTTAGGAAAAGAAGTTAAGCCCAACTTAGATAAATTTTTTGTCCTACGTGAATTCAGAGACATGTTTGTTGATGAGATACCTAAATTACCTCCTAGAAGAGAAATACACTTCTCCATAGACCTGCTACCTAGATCAACCTGTATCTCAAAAGCACCTTACCGAATGAGTTTACCAGAATTGACAGAATTAAAAATACAACTACAGGAATTGTTGGATGAAGAGTATATCAGACCGAGTGCTTCACCATGGGGAGCACCAGTCTTCTTTGTGAAAAATAAAGACGGTACTCTAAGACTATGTATCGATTACATACAATTGAACGGAATGACTATTAAGAACAAATACCCCTTACCTAGGATAAATGATCTGTTCGATCAAGTAGGTGGGGCCAATATCTTTTCAAAGTTGGATTTACGATCTAGATATCATAAAGTTAGGATAAAAGATGAGGAAATAAACAAAAAAACCTTTTGGACAAGATACAGACACTACGAATTCATAGTCATACCTTTTAGACTCACTAACGCACTAGCCACGTTTATGTGCCTGATGAATAGTATTTTCAGTTAGTATTTGGACAAGTTCGTACTAGTATTTATCGATGATATTCTAGTCTATTCTAAAATAGAGGAAGAAAATGAAGAACACTTAAGAATAGTCCTGCAAACTTTGAGGAAACACAAACTGTATGCCAAATTTGATAAGTGTGATTTTTATCAAAAGGAAATACAGTAGCTCGGACATGTAATTTCAGCCGAAGGTATTGTAGTCAACCCTGAGAAAATAAAATCCATCATGGAATGGTCGGTACCTAAGGATGTGGTGGATATCCGGTCATTCATGGGAATCACCAAATATCATCGCAGATTTATAGAGGGGTTTTCCAAAATAGATTACCCGATCACGTCATTACAAAAAAAGGGATCAAGTTTAATTGGTCACAGAAGTGTCGAGATAGTTTTAACAAGTTGAAGGAATTGTTGACAACTGCACCCATCCTGAAGATAGCAGACCTAGATAAAGAATTTACCATCTATGTTGATGCGAGTAAAGAAGGACTAGGTGGTGTCCTAACTCAATAAGGACACGTGATTTGGTATGAGTCCCAAAAATTAAAAGAACATGAATGAAACTGCGTCACTCATGACTTAGAATTGGCAGCAGTAATACACACCTTAAAAAAGTGGCGACGCTACATAATGGGAAGAAAATTTATATTACTGATAGATAATAGAGGAGTGAAATATTTGTTCAATCAGCCAGATCTTAATGCAAGGCAAGCAAGATGGCTAGCCTTCTTGAGCGAATTCGACTTTGAGGTAAGACATATCAAGGGTAAGGAAAATAAGGTAGCAGATGCCCTAAGTAGAAGAGTCCATGGGTTATTCGTAATAAATGTCAATAGAGAAGAAAGTGACTTGGAACAAAGAATAAGGACAACAGGTATTAATGATGAAAACTACACTAAAATAATGACAGAAGTACAAAACACTACCACAAACTCAGATAAACCAGATCTGAGTATCGATAAAAATATACTATTACAATTTTAAAATAGACTTTACATACCAGATTCAACAGAATTAAAGGTAACGGTCTTAGATGAAGTGCATAAGAAACCATATTCTGGTCATCCGGGATATCAAAAAACAATAACAACACTTAGAAAACTATTTTATTGTCCTAATATGAAGGGAAAAATAGTAGAATACTTGGCTAGGTGCCAGGATTGTTAGCTGGTTAAGGCCGAACACCAGCATCCAGCTGGCCTATTACAACCACTGCCAGTACCAGAATGGAAATGGGAGACCATATCGTTGGACTTTATTAAAGGTTTGCCTAAAAATCAGAAACATAATGACTCTATTATGGTTGTAATCGATAAACTCAGTAAGTATGCACACTTTATTCCTGTAAAGTCTACTTTTAAAGCTATAAATATCATTGAAATATTTATGAAAGAAATCTTTAGACTGCATGGTATTCCTAAAATGGTGATTTCGGATAGAGACATGAAATTTACATCTTCTTTTTGGAGAGAACTATTTGCAGGGCTAAATACTAATTTGAATTTTAGTACGAGTTATCATCTGAAAATAGATGGACAAACCGAAAGAGAAAACCAAATCATGGATGATATGCTCTGGATGTATGTGAGAACAAAACCAAGCAAGTGGAAAGACTACCTACACCCAATAGAATTTGCATATAACAATGGGTACCAAACTTCGGCTAAGTTAAGCCCCTTCGAGGTACTGTATGGCAGGAAATGTATGACTCCAATTAGCTGGGACAACCCAGTTGATAGACTTATGGTTGGACCAAAGATGCTCCAAGAGATGGAAAGCACGGTAAGAAAGGCGCAATAGAACTTGAAAGAGGCACAGGACAGACAAAAAATTTATGCGGACCAGAAAAGAAGGCACTTGGAGATTCAAGTGGGAGATCATGTTTACTTAAAATTCAAAGCCCGAAAGAGTTCCCTAAAAATCAGTAATTGTGCCAAGTTGACACCCAGGTTTTGTGGGCCCTTTGAGATACTAGATCGAATTGGAACCATAGCATGCCAACTTGCACTTCCAGCTAATCTAAGAATTCATAACATATTTCATGTTTCTTTGTTGAAAATGTATGTTCATGACCCTACTCACATGATCGATTGGAACTTGATGGAGGTGGAACCATAAGCTGAGTTCCAGGTGGAACCCCTATGCATTCTAGACTGGAGAGAAATAACACTTTGGAATAGAGTCATCGCTCAGGTAAAGGTGCAATGGAAGCACTTTAGACCTAAGGAGGCCACTTCGAAGTTGGAGGGAGATTTGCAGAAATCTCATCCAATACTGTTCCAAGAAAGGAAAAAACACTGAGGACAGTGTTTTATTTGAAGGGGGAAAGGATGTGACATCCACAAAATAAATTAATTTTGAAATTCGAAAATTGTTAGAAAATTATTCCATTTTTGGCAAATTCGAATTTGGATTTTTTTTTCCATTTATGACAATTTTGAATTTCAAATTTTATAAATTGTAATTAATTATTATGATTGTTGGGCAGAGACCTGATTTGACCCAATTAACTATTTGATTATGACACTTGTATGTAAACATAATATGGTTTTAATTATTGCAGAAGGACAAATGGAACAACCATGTTAAATTCAGTTGACCATGACTCCATGAGTGGGGAACCTATTGGAAATACCTTTGGGTTGATTGTTACAAGTGGAAAATCAGATATTTGGCCATTGGCAGCCCCTAAAAATCAGGGATTTAGAAAGCTGGGAAAATTTCCAAGGGAGGGAAAAAAACACCTAGGCAAAAATATTGTTTTGATAAATAACATATGTGAGGAGGCAGGACGTTGCCTAGTATGATGGGGAAAAGGAACTACTATGTACTTGTTGTTATGAACACTGATTGTTGAGTGTGAGGCAAGGAAAGGACTATTGATAGAGGAAGACATTACTGAAGAGGAAATTCCAAGTTTTCCCTCATGGACTCATGGTTAGGCTAGGGGTGAATCGGGCAAGTGATTTGGCTGCCCTGTTCTATGGTTGGGAGGAACGTGGTTGTTCCCTTTGTCTTCCCTCGAACTATTTCAGATGTGAAATATTTCCCTTCTTTGATTGCGTGATACACCCATTTGCCATAATGCATGTGTTTTAGTGATTATGTCTATTTGTTGTAATGCGTCTGTGTCAATGATTATAGCTATTTGTTGTAATGCATATGTTTGAATGATTATATCTATCTGCTAAAATGTATCTATTGCGGAAGGTGAAATATTTTTCATGGATGAAATCTGTCTGTTGATGTGAAGTTTATGATAAATGACCAAATTCTAGATTTGTTCCTTCTATAATTAAAATGCTAGACATAAGCACCTATACACACACACACACATACAGATATATATATGTATATACGACTATGTGTAATTCTGTAATTAAGTTTCAGAAAGTCAAAAATAGATCCTACAGATCATAGGTATATATACTTATATGATAAAATGAAATTTGTGTATATATAAACATAGATATATAGATCTAATTACAGTTGTCACCTTGCACAATCAACATTGATTTAAAGGAAAATTTAATGACTATAACAGAAAATTCTCTTACACAGAGAATTGTTGTCTTATTACTCCAACAACAATTTGTCAATATGAAATCGACTATTAATGAGTAAAGGAAATACCCCAAATTGATATTATGGAGAACCCTCGTAGGTATCATCACAGTACAAATTTTTTTGATAGATTATATGCGTACAAATTCATAGATTAAGACTTTCGGAACCTGTTAGGTGAAACTAGAATTTTAACTCTTTTACACATACTATCTCGCAGAACGAAAGTAAGAGAATAAATAAAAATCAGGGAGTTACAAAAGTTAATGTGAAATTCATAGAAGTAGTTTGAGTATACCTACGCCTTCTTGTTTGACACAAATACTACCTTAAATTGCAGAAGTAAGATATTGCATCCCCAAAGAATGGCCATTTTCATATCATTAATTTTATAAATAAATTAACCCAGACCTAAATGATAGAATTCATAAACTCTTAAACCTAGATACCTAGATCTATCTAATTACCTAATACATGGACCTAGTCAACACCTTTGTGACTGGAAATCATATAGTTTCAGACATTCCATATGCATAGAAGTAGGATAGAGAAAGAGTAAAACTTGAATACATCTTGGATTGAAATGATCACTCTGTCTAATTAATTACGATTTTTGACTGAAATGTTACAACTTTAACACAAAAAGCTATACACCGAACATATCTTATCTTGCCAAGGATCTACGATATTAAAGATTTAAAGTGAATCTACAAGAGTGAAAGAATTCACATTATATTATTTAGATGGAAAGAGAATGTAAATCATATTTGCTTCTTCAAATGTCAAGTTAGGACACAATGAAAATTCGATTGAGCCTTTTGACCAATCCTTTAGTTATTGAAATAGACCCTTGTTTGAGCCGGAAAATTTAACAATAGGAGTAACATAGCATTAAATAACCTCTAGCACAAAGATTTAACCCTTTATGGCTTGAATTTCTTAATCTTCTAGAGGAAGGCATAACAGAACCCGATTACCTTTCATGCAGATGACAGTGGTAGTCCTCCATGTAGCCACGTAGCCAAAAACATTGCGCACATTGTAACACAACCATTAAAATTCATCCAACCGAAAGGAGAATATTTAATAAAATAGGAAAGTACAACCTAAGTAATACTTAACTGCAGATGGGGAAAATCTGACACCCTTCTCTGTTGTGACCATCGCATATTTATCCAGACCAATAGGGGAGGAGGAACCCAAATCTCTCTGATGGGAAACCCTCGCAAAAAAAAGGGCCCATCATTAGTAACAAGAATCCGAGAACAACCAAAGTAACAGTATAGAAAAAAAATAACGATTATTGTCTGTATATATACAAGTTGCATAATAAGCATACACCTGAGATTTAAGTCATTTATATAAAGGGAAAATGTATAGAACCATTATTGTATCCTATACCCTAAGAATAAATTTAAGGAATATCCAGAAACAACACAATGACAAATACTCCAGTAAACACGCCTTCGCACACAAGTTGCATAATAAGCATACACCTGAGATTTAAGTCATTTATATAAAGGGAAAATGTATAGAACCATTATTGTATCCTATACCCTAAGAATAAATTTAAGGAATATCCAGAAACAACACAATGACAAATACTCCAGTAAACACGCCTTCGCACACATCCATATTATGAGTAAGTGGCCATGAAGAAAATAACCCGAATTTTCTTCAGCCCCAGTTAGGGTCTGATTTTTACAAAATGGATGGTCTGAATACTATCCATTCGGGGAGAGTCACAAACGAGGAGATTACAGTCTTAAGAAATTGTCGATAACTTTGGGAATAGAAAAAGGAAAAGAAAATCCCTGTCTTTGTATGTGACCATAATAGAAAAAACCAACTACTTACCAGTGAGATCTCAGTACTGTAAATTAAGTATAACATTTGGGCTCTTACGAGACCCTAGTCAAAAAAATTCCTGACCATAACTCCGACGAAGTATAGTATGGAACATTACCAAAGAGGAAACTCAACAACAAGGGTAGGATGAAATTATAAGATCCTACGAGCAGGTTACCACTCATGCGAAACGCTTGGAAGAAATCATGATAACAGTAAACTGTAATAGGATAAATGATCATGTTGAACGACTGATTAATGAATATGAAAAATAAGACTGTCAATTACCGATAGAAAAAACAGTCGGAAGGTGCTCCATACCACCAAACCCCATGCAAAGTAAAAGTCAATAAAACAATGCGAAAATGCAGAGCCCTTTACGAACCAGGCTGCACAATGTGACAATGAACAATGGCTACTACCCTAAACCCAAAACCATGCATATTGAATGTAGTGGGTACGATAGGAAAATAAACCATGTGCCTTGAGAGATTTGGCGTTCTTGGGTTGGATGAGGGTACAGAGTTGTCTCTCGTCCCTCACCCACCTACTTTAATGGCTCGTCAGATAATTTATTCCCAACTTCCAACACCTCCAGTCACATTTACGAGGGCCAGCCTGGGTCTTTTCAAGAACCTATGTTTCAGATTTATCAACCTCTAGTCGCTACCAGTACAGTTAGCATCAATGCTTAGACCTAGTTAAGTCTGGTAAGGTTCATTTAACTGCCAGCTTAGGGCTCGTCTCCAGGCTAGGAAGTTAGTGGACTATGTGGTGAAGGGAAGACTCTCAGCCAATCAAAGGATTACCAAGGAAGTTATCAAATCCCGTGGCATCTATTTAAGCAGCAAAAAATTAAATCCAAAAATAAAGCAAATAGTTTGATTCCTTTTTCTATGGTTATAAAGTTGATTCAGGGTCTTTGAGTTAGTATTGCGCTGCATATGGAAGTATGGTTTAAGGAAAAGTTTGTAACCCTAAGTCCCGAGCCTATGTCTATTTCCATATCATTAGAAAGCTTAAACACTTAACTACTTACAAAATACTAGTATGACTTCAAGAAAGGTTGAAGAGTAAACACTGGACTATGATTCTATAATTGCTAGAAAGGGAAATTTGAAACATGGGAATCACAGGTACCCATAAGGATATCCCTCATATTATAAATCTATCCCTTACAAGTTTAGAACTTATTTCCCCTTAGAAGAAAAAAAAATTATGACGATTTTGAGGTTTATTACAGGTAAGTCCCCCATGCAACCCCCCCACATGAAGGGGTGTATAGTCTTCATGGGGTATAAACATGACTAAAAAAAAATACCTATGGATCAACAAGATAATCAGGCTCCACACCCAACAATCTCCCACTTGGAGACTGATCACAACAACTCCACTAATGTTGTACCTACTAGACTATACTCCACGTTGGACCTAGAAAATTTCTCATCTTCACCTTCATGCTTGAATACCAACTGAGACTGAGCAAGAACTCAGTTTCTCCTTGGTTACTCCCTTTGTTAACATGTCTATAGGCTTCTAGCTAGTATATATATTTTCCAACTTCAAATGTCCATCTTCCAAGACAGATCGTATGAAATGGTACCTGAGATTTATATGCTTAATATTTTAGTGGAAGGTTGGGTTATTTGGAAGATGAATGGCAATCTCTTTGTCATGGTACTACCTATTATTATCCTTCTTCTTTCCCAATTCCTCCATAAATATCTGTAACCAAATCATTTCTTTACTATCCTCTGTAGCAACAACATACTCTACTTTTGTTGTTGAAAGTGAAACAACCTTTTGCAGTTTAGAAATCCAAATTATTGTTGTTCCACCTACAGTAAAAATATACCCTGTGGTGCTCTTCCTTCTATCTTCATCATGTGCCATATATAAATAAACATATCCCTATAGAAAAGTGTATGTACCTCCAAAACATAATGAATGAGTATAAGTACCTCTCAAATACTTGAGAATCCACTTTACTTCCTCTTGATGTTCTTTACCTGTATTTTTCATATACTTGCTCACAACTCCCACTACATGTGCAATATCTAGTCTTGTGCAAACCATAACATACATCAAGCTATCAATTGTTGATGAACAAGGGACCCTAGAAATGTATTCTATATCCTCTTGTGTCTTGGGACACATTTCCTTAGTTAATTTGAAATGGATGGCCAAAGGTGTACTAACTGGTTTTTCATTCTACATTCTAAACCTCTCCAACACCTTCTCTATGTACTCACCTCGAAACAATGTCAATTTACAATTTTTCATGTCTCTTGTTATTCTCATACCAAGGATTTTCTTTGCAATACACAAATCCTTCAATGCAAATGGATTCGCTAATTTCTTCTTGATCACATTTATATCCTGCATATTAAAACCTGCAACAAACATGTCATCTACATACAATAGCAAGATCATGTAGCTTCCATTTTTTATCCTTTTAAAATAAACACAGTGATCAAAATGAAATCTATTATAACCTTGTTATGTCATAAACATGTGAAAATTCAAATACCACTTCCTTGGAGCTTTTTTTAGGCCATACAATATCTTCTTTAACCTACATACCAAATTTTATTTTCCTTTCACCTCATATGCTTGTGGATGTTGCATATAAATCTCTTCATTCAAATACCCATGGAGAAAAGTTGTTTTTACATATAAATTCTCAAGATGAAAATATTTTGCTGCCACAAGACTTAAAATAGTCCTAATTGAAGTCATTTTAATAACAGGAGAAAATATTTCATTAAAATATATATCTTTGTTTTGTGCAAATTCCTTTACAACAAGTCTATCCTTGTACCACTTTTTTCCTCCATATTCTTCCTTCAACTTGTAAACCCATTTATTATGTAATGCTCTTTTTCCTACAGGTAACTAAACCAAGTCCCATGTCTGGTTATTTACCAAGGAATCCATTTCCTCTTTCATTCCTTACTACCAATTCTTTTTTAGTGTTTACCTGCATTGCCTCTTCATAACATTCTGCTTCAGTAGAATCAATCAATAATAAATAATAAAATGAAGGAGAGTATGATTAAGGGGGTCTACTTAACCTGGTAGATCTTCTAACAACACTTGCAGGATTTTGAGGTACATGTTTCTCCTATTGTTGTACATTTTGAATCTCCAGTACCTTTGGACTTTCTTTTTGAGTGATCTCATCAAGCACTTTGTATCCTGGTTTTTCTCTTTCCTATTTCTTTCCATGCAATTGATCTTTGTACATGACCTTCGAGTCATTGAATATGACTTATCTACTCCTAATGATTTTTTTATTTTCATAATCCCATAAGAGATAAAAAAATCATTAACATTCTATCCAATAAAGGTACGCTTCTTGGATTTTACCTCAAGCTTTGTTCTATTTTCTTTATCAATATGGACAAATTCTTCACAACCAAAAGTTTTCAAAAAATAATAGTTTACCTTTTTACCCATCTATGCATCCTATGGAATTCCACCATCCAAAAAGATTGTATGTCCTTTGTTTATTAAGTAAACAATAATATCTACAACATCTACCCAGAACTGTAAGGGAAACCCGACATGCAATCTCATACTCCTTGCACGTTTCATGATGGTCATATTCATCCTTTCTAACACACCATTTTATTGTGATGTTCCTAGAACTGTCTTCTCTCTACAAATCCCATGGTATGAGAAGTAATCATTAAGCTCTATGTTTCAATATTGCCCTCCATTATCTTATATGAGGCACTTCAACCTTTTTCATGTCTCATTCTCAACCAAAGCTTTCCATTTCTTAAAAGTGTCAAAAACATAATATTTTTATTGAATGTAATAAACTCAAGTTTTTCTAGTTTCATCACCAATAAAAGTAACATAATAACGAGACCCACCAAGAGTTGATACCTGAGCTAGTTCCCATAGATATGTATGTACAAGATCTAACCTTTCACTCTTCTTTTATTTTCTGACTCTGAGAAATATAACTCTCCTTTGTTCTCCATAAACACAGTGCTCACAGAAATCCAAATCAATTTGTTTAATATATGGAAACAAATTTCTTTTGTAAATTATATGCATCCTCTTCTCACTCATTTTTCCAAGCCTATTATTCCACAATGATGTATCCACTCCTATAGAAGCTAAATATATATAAGGGTCAGTGTTACTAGTACATAAATACAATGTACATACATTCTCTCATTTTGCTATCACCTATGATCCTTTGGTGAACTTACATGCCTTATATATAAATATATATAAACATACTTCGCTTGCCAACTGCCCTGTTTAAATTATATTTTTCCTTAGATCTAGTACATGCCTTGCTTCTTTCAATAACCATTGGTTTCCATTCTTTTCTTTATTTGTACCTTTCCCATTCCAAAAAGTTTGCATGGTGCATCATCATCCAAATGAACCTACCCAAAATCACCTTGAACATAATCTAGAAAATGTTTCCTATGGAGTGTGGCATGAAATGAAGCCACTGAATATACTACCCAAGACTTAGAAATATTATCTATAGAAAGAATCAAAGGATCTTGTAACACATCACATGTTACATTTGCTTCTTGATTTTTCTCTTGTTGTCCATCTCTTTGTTTCTTTGTATCTCTGTAGTGTTTCTTCATATTTCCTTTCTTCCCACAATTCTAGCACTCTATCTTTCCCATTATAGATTTGTGTCTTTCATTCCTAGAATTCCCACGGTTCCCTGAGCCCTTTCCTCTATCCCTTTTTCTTCCCTTGTACTCCATGTTTAACGCATTACTTGATGTCTTACCTATGTGTTTCCATTGCATTTCCTCACTAAGGATAACACCAACAACATCATCAAATTTTAGAGTGTTTGAACTAGAGATAGAGTTACTTACAACCATGAACAAGCCATTCCAACTTTCTAGTAATGAGCACAGGATTAGAATATCCCTTACCTCATCATCAAAGTACACTCTTACAAAAATTAGTTGATTATTAACCATATTAAATTCATTTAAATGATCTGCAATAGACCCTCCTTCTGACATCTTCATATTAAATAATCACTTCATTAGAAATACCTTATTGGACGTTGAGAGTTTTTCAAAAAGTTTAGCGAATGTGTCCATTAGTTCCTTCATTGTAATTTCTTTTGAAATACTCAAGGCCACCAATGATTCCAAGCTCATCTGTATCATTCCTAGTGGCTTTCTATCAAGAACCTCCCATTCTTCATCCTTCATGCCTGTCGGCTTCTTTGTTATTCTACCCAATGGTAGGAATAGATGCTTTTGATATAAATAATATTCTATATGCATCTTCCATAACCCGTAGTTTTGTTAATTAAATTTCTCCACCCCAAACTTCCCATCTTCTTCCATTGCTCCCACTCGAACCTGAAACCTTCTTTTCCTACGAGTTACCTTTTTATTCGATACTAGTTGTTAAAAAAATAGGATCAGAGACCAATAAAATAAAACAAATGTGGAAATAAAACAAATAAGATACACAATACAATATAGGCACAAATATATGTGGTTCACCCAATGTGGTCTACATCCACCATAGAAATTGCCCAGTCCTTCCTTTTTATTATCCAACAAAATGAAAGATTACAACCTACAACACACTCGTTGTAACTTCCTCTTTTTTCTGTTACAGTCTCCACTCCCAGAATACAATATTCTCAATCATACAGATCCACAATACAATTCCCTCATAAAAGAAGGTTTCCTTCTAGGGAAAAAATCCCAAACATAACTTCTACTGTTAGATCTACCATCTTATAATGAATGGTCCAAATTTACTATGAAATTATAATATACATTTACAAAGCAATTTTTCCTTCGAGGGAGGTTGCCTCTACTAGGGGCCCGCCTACCCCTGGACCCCACAAGGGGAGTAAAGAACACCCTGAAACCCCTCCACGTGGAGGGGTGTATAATATTCATGGGGTATAACACATTTGAAAACAAAGACCTGTGAATCGGGAAGATAATCAGGCTTCACAACCAAAAATCAATTCATCATATCGTTAGAAACCTTGTAGATGATTTTCAAATAATTGGTAAGAAATCTCATTCTAAAGACCACAATGTAGCCCAAAATGTCTTGTCACAATAAATTGTTAGCAGGATCACAAGAAAACATTATTTGCTACAAAAAGCCTTTCACCTCTTTAAATGCAATGTCAAAACCCTTAGAAAGTATTCTCAGAGACAAGATAGCCTTGACACAGGTGGTCCAACATATTTGTGGGCCTTCACTCGTGGGCTACCTCATTTTGATATGAAGTTAATTGGAGCATTTAACGGACTATTTTAGGATTTATGGCATGAGAACACTAGGGCTTATTCCAACCAAAAAGATGTACTAAAATTGAGAACGAGATGTAGGTACCATGAACCCAAAATTAAACACTTTCTTTGCATTACACATATAGAATTGTATGAGAGATTCAGAATGACACATAGTGCACTTAGATTGTGACAAATATCTTTCCATAAAATAAATCCTTGGTATGTTCAAATAAACACAATTCATAACACATATTTTTGTAGATATGACATTGAGTATTGTTATTATTATGACACACACACATATATTTAATGCTTTGAATAACACCCTTTTACAGGAATGGTCAATTATATTTCTACAGTCGTCATATAGAGACTTTATTCACAACATCTTATGTAAAAGGCTAGAGGGTTTTACATTTTATCAAAAAACATTCTTAGATGGAACATGTCCCAAGTCCTATGGAATGACATTACTAAGAAACTGCTCCCATGCATGCGATGAGTATGAATTGGGGAGGAAGGAGGTTACTTTGCAAATCTTTAAATATGTCAGGTATGATATTGATGGAGGACATGAAAGACAAAAGATAAAATTGGTTACTTCCCAAGTATGATTTTGTGAATTCATGAAGGAATTCATTGAAAAGACACAACATTATGTTCAACATGTCCATATGGATTGATGGAAGGAAAAGAATTTTAGAATATGCAAAGATACATTTTGTGTTGGAATTGTGTTATCAGTGGTTGATTTCTCTAAGAACTATATCCTTCAACCACAGAATGAGATTAAAAGCCAATATTATCACTCAGAGAAGGTCATCATAATGGTCCATATCACATACAGGCATGGGCTGGATAGTAATGAACAAAAAAAAATTATATTCAAAGAGTATCACTTCTACATAAGCGATGATTGGTGTCATGACTTAGCCTACATACAATATTTTTTTGATTTTTTCTACAATCACCTTAAGGAGAAGAACATATAGATGGATCAACATTGGATTTGGTCATATGGTTGTGTAGTCCTATTAAAAAATGCTCCTGTATTTCAATGGTTGTTTATGTTGCACAAAAAAATAAAGGTACCACACATTTGGAACTATTTTGAGTTTTAGAACGGGAAAGGGGAGCATGATGGAGCATGTGCATGGATAAAAAGAGTGTTACATAGAAAATAAATGAAGTTCAAAACTAATTCCCTCATTCTAGATATGGAATCCATTGTTGAATGGTGTTGTTCAGTAATGGGAGAGGGAATAGGAACCCATGAAGACCAATCAAACAGGAAAGCACATGTACATAGATGTTTTGGAAGGTGTTCGATGTAGACTGATCACAATGGTATGAATGAAAAACAATCCATGAAACTTGTGGATTCCATTCAATTAGAACATCATAAAATGCAATAGTGGCAATATGGACGAGAAAAATTTCTTGGTTCTATGGTCCATGTAGTAGTAATGAATGCGATGATTGTGAATCGAGATACTGGGTTAATAGATGGGATCTTGTATCAATCCACATTGGTCAATGTATAACTATGGAATTATCCCAATTGGAGGTGGACCAATGAAGTATTTCAACAGATTATGATCATGTCTTAGATCTTGTACTACTAGGTTCATTGAATCCTACTATTAAATTTTTAATAACTAGCATCAATGTTTTATGATTTGGTCATTTAATGGACTCACATTTTGGCACTCCATTTTTTGCAGGGAAAATATACTCAGTGGTTTCCCTAAGAGATAATGAATGGAACATTTATTATTGGTTGGCATGATTCTTAGAGGGAAATAAGATCCCGATGCAATCAGTAATAGACTCTGAAGGCATTCAATTTTTGATTGGGTCGATGGTTATTAAACGAGAATATATGACACAAGATGAAAGAAAATGAAATAAATGTGGTTATTTATTTCAATATTATAAACCAGGTCAAGTCGTAGACCACTTTACAAACTTGGTTATTGGTACAAACCTCCAACTTCAAGCAATTCCAATAAATAACACATCAAAGGTACGAAACTTCTTTCCTTACTCTTATCATGAGAAGTTAATGGAGACAGTCATTATTAGAAGTGATCCTGATGGTCTACTTGAATGACCATAGCTATGTAAAAGGAATAATTTTGTCTTCATTTTATGGTTTTTATGGTATTCTTGTATTTCCATGCCTTGCCTTACCTTTTCACACCATGTCTTCCTTGTCATGCCATTCCTTACCTTTCCATGTCATGCATTACCTTGATTTCACTTTCCTTTCCTTCACTTACCTTTCCTTTCATTGTCTACCCATGCCTTGCCTTGTATTTCCATGCCATGGCATGCCTTTACTTGCCTTCACTTCACTTGCCTTTCATTTCCTTCACTTGCATTGCCTTAACTTTCCTTTCCTTCACTTTCCATGCCTTCACCTTCCTTGCCTTCACTAGACATGCCTTCACTTTTCTTTCCTTACCTTCACTTTCCATGCCTTCACTTGAATTTCCTTTCCATTCCTTTCCTTTCCTTGCCATGTCATTCCATGCCTTCACTTTCCTTGCCTTGAATTCAATTTCCTTCCCTTTTCATGCCTTCAATTGCCTTCACTTTCCTTCACATTCCTTGCCTTCACTTTCCATGCCTTCACTTGCCCTACATTTCCATTCCTTCACTTTCCATGCCATCACTTGCCCTTCCTTCAATTATATTTCCTTTCCCTCACTTTACTTACCTTCACTTACCTTTCCTTGCCTTCACTTTCCATGCCTTCACTTTCCTTTCCTTCACTTACCATTCCTTCATTTTCCTTGCCTTACCTTCACTTTCCATCCCTTCATTTGCCTTACCTTTCCATGTCTTTCCTTTCCTTTCCATTCCATGCCATGCCTTCACTTTCCTTGACTTGCCTTCAATTTCCTTCACTTTCCATGCCTTCACTTTACTTCACTTGACATGCCTTCAATTTCCTTCACTTTCCTTGCCTTGTATTTCCCTTCCATGCATTTCTTTCTCTTTCCATGTCATGCCATTCATTTACTTTCCTTCCTTTAAATTTCCTCAACTTGAAATTCCTTCACTTTCCTTAACATTCCTTCACTTGTCTTCACTTTACATGCCTTTCCATGCATTTCCTTTCCATGCCTTTCCTTTCCTTTCCATGTGTTACACATTATTTTGGTCACCCCAGTGATCATTTTACAACATGTGTTCATGTTCCCAAAAGAGCCTTCCTTCATGAGAAAATTTATTGGATTTCTCTTCTTAAAACCTTATTAAATAAGGTCATTGTAGGATACACTATACATAGGATGTGGCAATGCCTGATTGCCACACTCTACCCTAAAACTGGCTTGCAACATCACTGCAAGCTATCCTATAGCCGAGGTGTGGCGATGCTAAAATACTAAGAAAAGGTTGAGCTTCACGAACGTTCTAGAAGGGGATATTCTATAAGATGAGGTCACTTACGAATAGATGGGATCTTACTTGCTTCTTTAATTTGGTGGGATCATCCTAATCTCTTTAAACCATCTTTATTTTCCATATATAAAGGGGGATTTCTCATGGAAAAGGCTAAGGTTAATGAAGGTTGAATAGACTAAGAATTGTGTGAGGAATTCTACTTCAGTTCATGCTTGAGGGCTTCATTTTGGTTCATCAAGTCATTGTGGATCTTATTCATGCATGTTTGGAACAAGTGTGTTTGTTGGAGCAAAGGGCCACTGAAAAGGGACCTTGCAACATCAAGGCTTTTGGTTGTATCTTCCACTTTGACTTTTTTCCACGAGAAAATTACTCAAATTTATATAAAGTATAAATTCTTTTACAATATTAGTCTGCCAGCTGTACCAACAAAGTCAGCACCCTCACTGGAAGAAACGCCATCAATCCAAACACCCCAATGGGAAATACAAAAATAGAAGATAATACAATGAAAAAAATAGCTCCAGCTAATCAACCACCGTAGTCAAAGGAATAAGTAACCAGCCCGCCTCATTCAAATACATTAATGGATGATATAGGGCTTACAGTGCCTCTATCCATATGGAAAACCGATAGCCTGCCAACCACCTCTCTCAAAGCCCTCTTAGAGAGCGCATCCGCCTCTCCATTGAATGTTCTGGATATGTGGTTAAATTTGACATCGGTGAAGGATCTAAGCAGTGCCTTCGTTTTGTCCTTCCAGCAATTGTTATGGACTGTTTGGAGCTTGGATTTTTGGGAGATCCAATCAATGATTAAACGCGAATCACCAAGAACGTGGATATGACTAAGAGACCAGCAGGAGGCAAGGAAGAGTGAGGCCCATAGGCCCATGAGCTCAGCCTTATTGTTTGAGCCTTCTCCAAAATTTAAAAACCACATGGTGGTCCTGTTTGGGTGGGTTTTGAAAATACCCCCAGCCCCACAGCAGCCTCCACCGGACATCGCTGCACCATCGAAAAAAACCACCGTGTAACCGCTCAACAAATTGATATCACATACCTTGGGCGAAAATGTCTTTTGCAGTCTCGGTTTCTACTGAAATCGGGCCAAAACTTTAAACGAAGCTGCATGTGGATTGGGAGGTCTGAAGTCGAATATAGCACGGTTTCGATCAGTCCAGATATGCCAACTTATGGTAGCGGGTAAGGATTTAGGCGCAGATGGAAAATCCAGCCACCTAGAGTAGTTGTGCATGAAGGAATTTCCGCTCCATGAAATGGACAGCGAGAGATTCGCAAGAACAAGATTCCAGACAGACTGTGTAAAGGTGCAATGAACCAAAATATGATGGATATTCTCCGACTCACAGCAGCACAGTGGGCAATAACTCGGCCCCTCCCATCCCCTCCTACGAAGAGCATCCCACGTG
>JASDQU010506792.1:1293-14659 GCA_032191745.1 Picea mariana
TTTACGTATTAATAAAAAATTCCTTAAAAATAAAGCCTCCCCTTTTTGTTTTAATACACATGCATGCACTTTATCCACTTTTATATTTCCACTTTTAATTAAAAAATATATTCTCTTGTAATAAACTTCAAAAGAGATCCACTTTAATCAAAATTAAGTGAGGTTCAAACTCTACTTTTGGAACATATATCCACGCATGCATTTAAACTTGTTATTATCCCATGTATGAACCTTCATGATACGATTTCTCATGCATGCATCTAAACTCACAATTCAAACTCCACTTTGACTGCAAACAAATTAATCCACGCTTTGAAAAATATGAATCTAAACAACAAACTCACGCTTTCGCTGCGCTCCTCCCAAGCTCGTGCTTCAATCTCACAACGAGTCTCATGCAACAAAGATAAAACAACACGGATTTTCTCAAAACAAAGTTTCTTGCACCTCACGATATAGCAGCCTGCGAGACTCGCACCTCATGATATAGCAGCCTGCACTGCGAGACTCGCACCTCATGATATAGCAGCCTGCGAGAAGTCTGTACCTCACGTATATTCTGCCTGCGAGATGTTCGCACCTTTCGAATACTCTGCATGCGGGAATCTTTCCGATTTACTATGCGTGAAAGGCTGAGTAGTATTCCCCCGCACCCTGCCAGAGGAGTGACCTGCAAACCTGTAGAATCTCCGCACCTCACTCCCGTGGCTCTGATATCAAGATAAAATAGAGGCTACGCTCACTTCTTGATATTCAATGAAGACTGATTACATGTTTATATAGGAAAAGACTCTCCCGAATCGGCTACATGCAAACCAAAAGACAACTAGACAACTGACTCTTCTAACTGGCACTTACAACCCGCACTTATTACTGGCGGGTTACAACTAGCGCTTTCTCCATTATTTCCAAGTGTTTAATCTCTGTCATATAAGTTTTTGAAATAGTATGAGATCAGTTTTATGGTTATTAGAACGCCCATCCAATTTGTTGCAGCTCTAAACAAGTGCTTTGTTGCAGCTCTAAAGAAGTGTTGCATGGCAGTTTAATCTCTGCCATATAAGTTTTTGAAATAGTATGGGATCAGTTTTATGGTTGTTAGAACGCCCATCCAATTTGTTGCAGCTCTAAACGAGTGCTTTGTTGCAGCTCTAAAGAAGTGTTGCAAGGCAGTTTAATCTCTGCCATATAAGTTTTTGAAATAGTATGGGATCAGTTTTATGGTTATTAGAACGCCCATCCAATTTGTTGCAGCTCTAAACAAGTGCTGCATTAATCCCTGCCATATAATTTTTTGAAATAGTATGGGATCAAAGGGTATAGTGTCAAGTAGAGTTTCAATCATGGCGAGGTTGCTCTGGTTATCGACGGATACTGTGCTGAATGCCAGATCATTCGATTTACATGTATGTCCGGCTAAATCAAATTGTGTTCTCCTAACAACAATGCATATACCACACAATAGTATGATTAACCCGTTGCTATATGAACGTAAACATATAATCACAAAACCTAAATCCAGATGAGCCACTCAGAGATAGGTACTACGAAAGCTATTGGAAATTTGTAACACACAACTTTTATCATTGACAAATACCTTACTGGTTATATTAAGAGTATTTTCTTCTATATCTGCTGGTACTAGTAATGCCTAAACCAACATGGAAGCCTCACTTTTGAGTGTAGAATTTTAATAAACCTTAGTCGGCTATGCCTCACATAGATGCGCTTGGAAAGCCCATAACCCTATTATAACCAATATCGAAAAACCTATCAAGTTCGTCCAGAGAGAAAATCGATTACTAACAAAACAAAGTTAAAGTCAATCTCGAAGTGTCACTATATATTATATACTTTGAAAATACACTTTGTTTTTGGGAAGTAGACTACCATTCACACCAAAAGCAGGCATACCCCTTCATTTGGGAGGCCAAATCCCAAATGGTCTAGAAGCCATGTCTTTGTGCTCAAGGTAGAGTCTCCCACAGTTGACAACATTTATCAGCATATAATAAAACATCCCTAGATTCATTTCAAGAGATTTTCACCCTCTAGTAATTATAGTAATTAATGATATAGCTTCATTTCATATGTTTATCTCAATTTTTAAATAAATGACTGCAGTTAACCTTTTCTTGTAATAAGTTGCTAACCAATAAAATCTACTTTTAGAATTACATGTATATAATACAAAGCATGCTAGTTCTTTTGGAATTAGAGTAAAGCTTCCAAGAAAATGAAATGATGATATAAAAAGTTGTGGTTGTAGCTATACACCTGTAATAAGCCATGATAATAACATAAAGGAATGTAAGTAACGTGTCATCACTATTATGAAAGGTCGCTACTCTAGGTGCCAATAACCACCCCTTTGAAAGTCGCATGAACCATAAGCTCCCATCGATCTAAATACCCAATCCATAATTCCAAGAAACTAGTTGAACGCAATAGGTGATACTTACAATCTAAATACCCAATCCAGAATTCCAAGAAACTAGTTGAAAGCAATAGGTGATACTTAGAAGGGCGGGCACCGTTAAGCAAAAGGGTTGACCTCTAGAGGCACCAAAAGGCAGATTGGTACTCCACACAACATGTGTGGAGATCTCTTATGCTATATTGAAATCTATGCTGGATGGCACTGTCAATATGAAAAAATGGCATTATAGATGGGTACGTGAAAGAAATGGCTATACATAGGAAATTAGCTGACTTCGAATTTATTCTTGGAAATGACTTGTTCTCTTATCCTCTGCATGTAGAAACCTCTATGGCTTGTTCTCTTATCCTCTGCATGTAGAAACCTCTAGCTGGACAACTCGAAGCAGGGAAAAGAAGTGGCATTCATAACAGTTGGGGAAGTTGTAGGAGCTAAAGGTACAATAGCTTTCATTTCATGGGTAAAATATGCTCCAATTCAAATTTATGTTTACAATTGTTAATAAATCCGTCTAATCTTGCTCTCTTTTTCCAATTAAAATTCGCTTCCCATTCTTTTCAAATGTTCTTGGAAACTTTATGTCGCAAGACTCTGAATGGTTGAAAGGAATGTGAATTCTGATTTCAAACCTTTCCTTCTATTCAAAGTAAGCACCCAAGGCATTTGAGTGCTTCCCCTGCGTATATATCCGAGTATTTGAATTCGAGTGAAATCAAGACTGTGTGCATAGACCGGAATTGTTCAAAAACAAATATGAAAACCCATTGCCCATACATTGATTAACTCGTTTACTATTATTGGAACTTAACTATGTGTATGGTGCACTGTGATTATAAACAACAGGGACAACATGGCTCATAAATCTGCAACGAGTTCGAGTTCGGGCACTAACAAAACGGACAGAAAAGAAAACAGGAAGATAGTAAGAGGATACTTCTGGTAGCCAAACATCACTTGCTGCACATTCTTTTGAGTGTCTTCACAATGAAATCTAATTGTGAAATTTACGTTAGAGATGTTGTAATTTGCAAATGCGGAAAACACAAATTACCATAAGACAATCAATACATGCAGACAAAGAACACAGCAATTTACGTGGTTCACCCAAATGTTGGGCTACGTCCACCAAGCTTAGATATCGATTATCTTATTATTCAGCTAATGGAGATTACAGCCAGGTCTCACTCTTCTCTGACACACACAGCCTCTACTAACATAAAAATTTATAGCAATATATTAGAAACTGATTATTAATTGTGATCTCATACATATTCTAACTTGGTCGCATTGGTTACAACCAACCCTGGTTTATAGGATCTAAAATCCTATTCACGGATGAATTGTGGTCACCGTTTCCAACCAGAGACCGTGTTAATTCCAGTGGCTCAACCCAAATCTATGAGTTCCAACAGGTCATGGTTTTGAATTGAGAATGACTGAATTAATTGGAAAAAAGCAGGGTGAATGACCTTGACAACAGATCATTGCTGGGTGGAGTCATGGGCATAGCTATGGTCGCTGCTAACGAGCTAGAAATATAACTGGATATGTTTCTTATTGATAAATTAGTACAATCCCATCATAATATTTCATACAATAGTTCACAATTTTTATGGTCGCATTGTTAGAATTTTGGTATGTAATGGAGTGAATGAGGATAGATTGTTTTTACCAGCTGTTATTATGATCAACCTCTAAAACTGATTCTATGGCACTTATATATCTACAAGCACTGATAACTCTTTCCCCAGAACTATTTCCTTTGTCTTTGCTTTCACCTCGGATGCCTCCTGATAACTATATCCTCTTGCAAGAACTACTATTGATATGTCTCTTTTCCCTTGCCCTTGTTCAGTAAAATTATCCCTTCCAACTTTGCAGCTTCAAGCCATAAACTAAGATAATACGGGAGCACAACAACCAACTAGCGTAGGAGGAAGACAACTAGCCCAGAGACAAGGGAGGTCCGTTTCATTACTGAAATTTAGAATAAGCTTTATGAGCTGCACTCTAAGATATACTTTAACTGTTCATGAGGCAAGTCAAACTAGAATTCCTCTACCTTAGGTCCAATCAGCAATGGCACAGAACGTATCAGCGAACGACTGGAATTCCTCTACCTGAAGTCCAATCAGCAATGGCACAGAACATATCAGCACACGAACAGGACTGAAACTCTTCATTTTCCTATTTTTATCCTTACCAAATGGTAAGACGACTTGTGTCCGATCAATATTACCATATCGGACACATGAAATTTGGCATCCAATAAAAATGCATAAAAATAATAATATATATATTAATGATGGTTTCCTATGTTAAACGTTATAACTCAACGAAAAATTAAAAGTCAAAGCCACCACTAATAGTAAGTCAAAGTTCCAATGAACGCTACAGTACCCTGCTGAAGGCAGGGACTAATAAGCGATTTTAATTATGAGTTTATAAGTGTAAATTTGAAACGCTATCGTACCCTGCTGAAGGCAGGGACTAATAAGCGATTTTAATTTTGAGTTTATAAGTGTAAATTTGAAGATTAATATTTAATTACTAAATTTGAAGATCAAGATTTAATTAATTGATAGTTAACTATGTAATTTTTATAAATATATTCTTTATATATCATAAATTTGTAATACAATCTTAATTTTTTTTTATATTTTTATCATATAATTTATAAAAACTCAAATTTTAATTTGGTAAATTTTTATTTTTATTTATAAACATATATTGAAAATAATATAATATAAAATATTGAAATCAATTACTCTCTAAAATATTAAATAATAAAATAATAAAAAAGTATAATAAATATATTGAAAATAATATAATATAAAATATTGAAATCAATTACTCTGTAAAGTATTAAAAAATAAAAAATAATAAGAAAATAAAAAATAAATAAATAATAAGAAAATATAATTTAAAATATTTGGATTTGATTGTACCCTATTCAAAATGATTATTTTTTTTATTTAATAAAGATATTGGAGAAGATCAATACAAAGACTAGTTGAATTATATGTGTGACCATCTACATTATTGGTTTCACAATGTTAGAGCACATAATGGATTTATGATCTACATGAGGGAAGAGATGAACTATATTGAATATAATCTTATATATGTGATAAATAGGTCCTTTGTACCATCCTATTTCATTTTATGAATGTAATAGAAAAGAAGGAAATATTTCCTAATTAAATAACTAAGATCAATATTTATTAATTTCTATTCAATTTGATGTTATAATTTTGTAATGGATTTTATTCTTGATATCATTTTGTTATTAATATGTGTTTTTATGATGAAAATTATATATATATATATATATATATATATATATATATATATATATATATAATTTAAGTCTTAAAAAAACAATAAAAATGAATATACACAATATTATTTACATTGTATTTTAAAATAAAAGAACAATAAATTTTGAATGAAATGTTATATTTAATCCTTTAATATCTTTAACCAACAAAATTTTTGTATAGCTAACCAAAAAATTCCTTCGAAAAATAATTATCATGTAAAGTACCATTATGTGTTTTTTTTGGTCATACAAAGTATAATATAGTAAATAAAAGCAATAAAGATGGATATACACAATATTATTTACATTGTCCTTAACGATCAATTTTGAATGAAATGTTATATTTAATCCTTTAATATTTTAATTAACAAAAAAGTTTGTAACTAACCAAAAATTTATTTCGAAAAATAATTGTCATGTAAAGTATCATTATGTGTTTTTTTTTATCATACAAAGTATAATATAGTTAACGTGCAGTTTTGGAAAAAAAATATTCAAGATAAAGATTATTGTTCAGAATTTTGAAATGATGGATACGTTAAATTGGAATCAAGATACCCTTCACGTTTTGGAAAGGATGTTGAGAGCCA
Organism: Picea mariana; assembly: GCA_032191745.1. Taxonomy (NCBI): domain Eukaryota; kingdom Viridiplantae; phylum Streptophyta; class Pinopsida; order Pinales; family Pinaceae; genus Picea; species Picea mariana. The sequence continues at coordinate 7,646 of JASDQU010506792.1, forward strand.
TCCATATTTCTAGAAAAGCAGTGCTCACGAAAATGATAAACTGTCAATCACAAGAGAATGGAAAAATAAGAAGGTATGTTAGTAAAATTAAAAAAATTGCATTTATCAGTGATTGACAGTAAAATTCAAGAGTATTTTTTCAGTTTTAACTTTCTGCAGATCCTGGATACAAGGCAGTCAAAACAAATCCTGAATCGCATCGAGTCTGAGCAACAAAGAATGATTTGGTTGTCAAGTTTTAGGCGCTCGTCCTCATTTTCACTTATCCACTGAGTTTCTGTTGCATATGTCAAACGTCGCCCTATTTTCTCTTCTTCAAACTTCACTTGGCCTATAATCCTGAGCTTCTCCAAGGGCTTTGAATCAGAATGCAAGACTATATTTTCACGGCGGCACATTACATTTAGCATCATGCAAGATTCAGGTTTTGCAAAGGATGTCCAAAGGCATATTTCTCGGATGATTATGGTCAGGAAAGTGAGAACCTGAGAGAATGGAAAAATATAAAGGTAATTTAGTAACATAAAAAATTGTGTTTGTATTTTTTCTAGTTTTAACTTCCTGGAATCCTGTATACAAGATAGTCAAAATAAATACCTGAATCGCGAGGCAGAATAGGGATTGCAAACATAGATTTATAATAGCTTTACTTTATAATCTTGTCGGTGTCACCCTACTAGCTGGAAAATCATGGATTGTTTTTCCTTCTTCGACCTTTTACACTCGAGAAGATCTTGACGAGATGTATGAGGATGAACTATATGCAAGATGCTGACTATTCTTCATGCAGCCTTCCACGCACCATGGGAGGTATTTTGTATAGTGATCTTAGAATGCAGCGCCCCCAACCCTACACTGCAACACCCTTGCAACCATAGAGTGCAGAGCATGTAGACTACATTGCCACTTCCAAAATAGTCAATAATATAATTTATTTTAGAAAATATTTTTTTTTTGTAAGTTAGAATTTGTTTTAAAACTTGCTAAACAGAAAAATTACATCTGTCATGCTATCATAGGAGGCTGTGACAACATTGTCGTGGTGGAAAATCAATGCTACCACATGGCCTTAAAATTCATGATGTCCATGCAAAATTTGCAAAGCTGTAAGAAACATAGAATGAAAAGATCTAGATCTAGATCTAGAGTGCCATGCAAGGCCAAAGCTAGATTGTATAGAACAAAACCAAAACGCTAGACTATGCTAAGACTGGAAATTCCTAGAACTAAGAAGCCACGCAGGGAAAAGAGCTTATGAATTATACTAGCTAGAAACATAAAAAACACAGGAAACCTGAGCCAGAAGGGGCTAGTCAACACTGGGGTCGAGCCTCTGCTCATTTTGTCGAACTTGCTCGGTGTCTCTGCTTAGCTTGACTCTATCTGAGATAGCGTGTCTGAGATAGCATGTTTGAGATCCTGAATAAAAGTCATTAGAAGCTCCACCCGGTGCCACCGCTCTTCTTCTTTGTGTTGTATGTCCTCGATTCCTTGCTTGATGGTGCCCTTGATTTCCTTGATTCCTCGCTTGATGGCATCCACTAATTCCTCGAGAGTGTTCCTTCCAGTGCAGCGAGAGCAAGACGAAGAGGGCAGAGGAGGTGGAGGTGGAGGTGAGTCAGAGGAGGAGGTGGGGTAGTCGGAACAAGGAATGGGGGTGGACAAAGAAGAGAGAGGAGTTCAGGGAACGAGGGAGGTGGAGGTGGAGGCGGATATGGACATTAGCGGGGGGGGGAGACGGGCTGAGCCTTGGAGAAAAGTCGAGGGAGTTACCATGACTGTCGAACCATTCGACTCAGCAAGTATAAGGAGACGACAACAGAGGAAAATTAGGAGTGGTGGCTCGAGGAGGAAAAGCAGGTGTGAGGGAAGGAGTGGGAGCGAAGGGAGGCTCTGGGGTGGAGGCACACTCAGGGTTTTGAGGAGAGCCTGGACGGGCCTACTGGCCACGCCCTCCCATGCCCCTACCATTAGCAGCATACCAGGTTGCACCTCTTTTTGACTTACCTGTGAGTCGAGGCATCGAGAGAGCCGCTTGAAACCAGATGAGGAGCATGTGAGAGTTGTGAGTTGTTGCTCGAAGGACGCGAGACCAACCAGATGCAGAAGAAGTGATTGACCAGAGGATAAGTGTTGGGCGTGGAGGGACGAGTGCACCGCAAAAGCTCGATCCAAAGGAAAAAGGCTAGACCAACTTCCAGAGGCAGCCAAGACACTGGAGGCCAAGGGCTTGAATGAGCCATGGCGCTCCAGAACACAGGCCTAAAACCACCAAGTCGGGGAGGGTGATGGGATTGTGACTACGCCTAGTCCATTACCATTAGCGTTCTCACGAACAAAGGTGCTAGCACATTAAACCAAACTAGAATCGAATGAATGTTGAGGAGAGATGGCCGAGGCATTAAAGTCATGAGTTGATGGTGGAGGTTGAGTGCGCTTGAGCCGGCTCGAGGTGGCGGAAAACTAGGCCATGCCCCAACTGAATGTCCACCCATCATGCCCATAATCACCCCATCCGAAAATTTTAGAAAATAATTTTAAACTCTACACATTACTAATAAAATTTGCAATACATCAAGACAATAATCTATTTTTAAGGTCACAACCAAGCCAGACACCAAACTGGTGTATGAGACCCCCTTGTTTGTGGGACAAGGGACCTCCGCCCAACGATTTGATTGGTAAAGTCTACAGAGGTATACATACCCTACCCCCCTCTGGATTTGAACTTGTGACCTCTTAAGAGGAAACACATGTTTTTAATCATTAGGCCCACATAGACTATATATTTAATATTAAATATTAAATATTTTAGTTTAATAAATTCATTGGAGAAGATTGACCCAAAGAATCGAGAGGAGTTGTAGGTGTGACCATCTACATGTCTGGTTTTACAATGTTGAGCATATGAAGGGTTTATCACATATGTTACAATGTTGAGCAAAGGGTTCATCACATATGTGATAGATAGGTCTTTTGTACTATTTTATTTATAGATAGTTTTTTTTACTACTTTATTTAATGTATGTAAAAGAACATGATCACATATTGTGATATCACAATATGTGATATATAGGTAATTTCTGTATTATTTTATTTATAAATAGGTTTTTTTACTATTTTATTTAATGTAAGTAAAAGAAGAAAATATTCTCTAATTAAATAACTAAGTTTAATATCTATTTATAATATAATAATAATAATTTATTTTTAAGGTCACGATCAAGCCACACTAAATTGATGTATAAGACCCTCTTGTTTGTGGGACAAGGAATGTGATGTTATCGGAAAAATCATATTTAATTAATACAATATTTATATATATTTTTTTATTTTTTAACAAATAATAATAATAATAATAATAATATATTTTTAAGATCGCTATCAAATCACACATTAAATTGGTATATGAAATATCCTTATTTGTAGGACAAGAATAATCTTTTAAGATATAAATATTAAAACTCTTCTTATAATTAAAAAAATACATTTACTTAAAAAAAAAAAAAATTTTTACATTTACTTAAAAATAATATTTACCTTGTTTTGGAAAAACTAAACTAAAACAACAACGAATAAAAAGTTATATTTAATCATTTAAAATCTTTAATCAACAAAAAGTTTTAACTAATTAAAAAATTCCTTCAAAAATTAATTATCATGTTTAGTACTATTATGTTTGTATCATATAAAGTATAATATGAGACATGGTGTTGGAAACAAAATGTAAGAGACTTCCACGGCTCTTTGAAGATGACAATCAACCTTTCTTTAACTACAGTCTTAGACTTTCTCAAGTTTTCCTTTCCGTTGGTGAGCAATGATGTATCTTTTTCCAGGATATAAAGGCTTCTCTTTATCCTTCAACCCCAAAATTTCTTCTTGTATATATTTTATTTTACATGTTACGTTGCTGCAAGAAACGGAAGAGAGCATACACAACAATTTTTCTCTTGCCGTGGATTCCTTGCGAGCATCTCCTATGTATCGGAGTCCAAGCTCTCTCAATATTTAAATGGAAGCAGTAATGGTTGTTAATATTAAAGTTTGTGGTGGCTTTATCGGACTGTGGTTTAGTGGTAGGAATAGAGCACCACCATGCAAGAGACTAAGGTTCAAATCCTTACGAGGTAAGGATCTATGTGTGTGAGAGATCGTTTAACTTTACAAAGTTGGTGTCTCTTTCTAAAATTTTATTATTTTTAAAAAGTTTAGCTTTACAAGGATGGTGTCTTTTTCTAAAAATTTTGGTGTCTCTTTCTAAAAAAATATTATTTTTAAGAAGCAAGTTTAGCTTTACAAAGATGGTGTCTTTTTCTAAAAATTTACTATTTTTAAGAAGCAAATTTATCGAGAAATGTTTAAACAACAAATTAGAGTACATATAAATAAAAGAAACATTGTTTCAAGATAGACAATTACCTTGATCCATTGGTTGAGTAAATATCTTAACCTCACACCAATATAGGAAGCATTTAGTTGGAGATAATCTCTCAAATCTTCTTTCTTAAGTACCATGACCACATGAGAAGAATAGGGGCTTGTACTAGGACAGATAATGCACACGATGAGAAATTCTTGAACAATTTTCTCAATTTCACTTTTTTGGGCAAAGGGATAACAAAAGGGACGAACATTGGTAGGAATTTTGTTGGGCACAAGGGAAATGGAATGATCATGAACACCACGAGAAGGAGGAAGACCCTGGGGAGTGGAAAAAATAGCTTGATGTTTGGAGATGATGGATTGGAGGTCAGGATGCACAAAGGGTGTCTCAACTTCTTGAATGGAATGGAGTTGAGCAATAATACCAGAGTGACCTTTCTTGAGGAGATTTTCCATGTGATTGGAACTGATGATATCAGGAGAACTGACTGTGAGTCCTTGGAAATGATACCATTGTCCCTCCTATTGTAATTTCATGGTTAATGCCTTAAAATCCATGCGAATGGGACCCAAAGTGTGTAACCATTCAACACCTATCAGAATGTCACAACTGCCCATGTCAATGGAAAACATAGGAGATTTAGGTGGTACTGTCCAATTTGAAGATGTACATTTTCACAATTCCCACCACATTCCATGGACCCACCATTGGCTATCGTGATTTAAAAATTATTGACGACACAAATATAGCAATTGGTTTCCTAGGAAATGTGACGATGAATAAAATTATGGGTGATGCCACTGTCAACCAGGATGATCACTTTTTGATGCTTAATATAGCCAATGAGCTTGAGGGTTTTTGGAGCAGAGAAGCCAGTGAGGGAATGTAAGGAAACGAGTGGGTTGACTTCAGGTGGGTCAGCGAGCTCTTGGCTAACATCGAGAAGTGATGGCTCTTCACCAAGGAGAACTATCGTGTCTTCTTTAGTAACATCTTCTCAAATGGCCATAAAAGTTTTTGTTCCTTACACTTGTGCCCCAGAAAATATTTTTCATCGCAATTATAGAAAAGACTCTTGAGTTGGCATTCGACCATTTCATCCTTAGTTAATTTATGAACCTTGAGAGAAGTGGCAGGGGGGGTAGGATTTGTGGGTCGATGGCAAGGAACAAATGAGCATTTTTTTTTTTTATGGGAGAAAACAACTTGTTGGGCCTCTTTGGCATGTTTAGTAGCTTTAAACCAAGTATGAGGGAGAGCCATGAGAACTTGAGCTTAGATTTCATCCTTTAGGCCACTGATAAATAATTCCTGGAAGAATGCATCTGACATGCCCTTGGTGTGAAAGGCCAAATGCTCAAAATCAATTATAAAGTCTTCCAATGTGCTTGACTATTTCATCTCGGTAAAAACGAATGAGATATTGCATGTTAGTGTCAAAGAATTCATAGAGCTCGACAATGAACTAGGTCCATGCAATATACCCCTGGTGTGCATTTTTACACCATTGCCACCATTTCTAGCGTTCAAGATCCAGATAGAGAACAACATAGTGAAGTTTGGCCAACTCATGAGTAATACCATGCAGATAAAAATAATACCCCATTTGAGTGACCCAACCCGTGGGATCGGAGCCACCAAATTTATTGACCTCAACTCGGGGAAGACGGGGGTCATGATAAAAGGAGTTGGATTGAAAATTCGGAGAATGAGAAGAATCAAGACTATCTAGTTGGTTTCAGGAGGAAGGACCCGGGGTTCAGTTCAACAATTGGTTGACAAAAAACTGGAGGGTGTTAAATTGTTTCATGAATTTGGAATCCATGGCATCAAATTGTTGTTGCACTTGGGTCTTGATTTTTTCAATGAGGGAATTGGTAGAGAAAATATCAAATGTCACTTATTGGAGGGACTCCTTGGTTTGATTAATGGAATCTTGCAGGTCTTGGTTGCGAGTGTTGGCCATTAGCATATGGGGAGTGTTGGTAAGGGAAAATGGGTGGTTGGGACCACATAAAATGAATTATAAGTGATAGGTAACACTACGATCAGGGAGGAAAGGGGAATTTAATGGGATTTGTCCCAAACAAGTGTGCCAACGGGACCACTATACTCGTTTTTTTTTAACTCCTGCATAGTTATACTCCGATATGAAGAATATTGTAATGTTGAAATGCTCAAATTCTTAACAGGAAGAAATGTGTAGTAATGTTGTAACCAAAATGCACGAGGCACGGTTGCACGACAATAGATATTTTTTGTTTTGTTTCTATTTTGGTCCCAAGGGTTAGGGTATGAAGGTTGTCTATAGACAAAGTTTTTCCCTGTGCTATAGCTCTTTGATATATGTGTGGGGTCCAATAGTAGTACTCGACCCATTATCTCAGGGAACCAACTAAGGAGGCTAGATTGTGCCCTTAGTTATACTACCTGACTACCCAGGTACTAGAGAGTATCTTTCCGAGTGTTTTTCTCGATGGCACTATAGCAGTCAGGAAGCCAAGTGGTTTATCGACAGAGGGCTTTAGGATATCTAGGTCGATCTATATAGAGGTGTTGTCTAATGCGCTACCACTCGAAGGGGTACCAACTAGGGTTACAAGGGTGTCCAACATATGTGCGTTTAC
>JASDQU010506792.1:15153-41574 GCA_032191745.1 Picea mariana
TATCTGTCCAAAAGAACAATCTAGAGGAAGATCCTTCTAGAGGCGAAAGCTTCTATTAGGTCTTCTTACATTTGACTTATTCTTTCTTATTGCCAGGCCTTATTAATATTGGTGTTTATTACATGGAAATATATTATTATACCTACATGAGGGGTTAGGTAGGTTAGGTCCCTAACATTTTCCGCTCCCACCACCCGACATTTCTCCACTCCCACCACCTGACATTTCTCATGTTGTCGCTCACATAAATATGATTTCGGTTGGTGCTAGTAGTTCCCTAGAATCATATGATCCTTGGGTAGTACCAAGTGTTACCGAATATGAAAAATATGGAAACCAAATTTCTCTTAGTCAGATTTAGTTGGCTTATCAAGCCATCAAATCTGCCTCTGTGGGAAGTTCTGATACTGATGATCAAACAAATCCAATTTTAGATGAATACTCTCACTCCAACAAGGTAGAGTTCTTCCTTGAGGGCATCGAAAAAAGTTTCCCAAGTGGGTTATGTCCTAAATCTTGTAGACTCATCTCTGTCATGGCTCTCCGATTAACTTTCCCACCAATCTTTGACATGAGGAAGGGCCTTAAGTAATGAAAAGGTGATATTCTCGATGTTTAAAAATTTTTGAACAAAGTAATAACCCTCTAACAAATTTAATCGTTTCTCCAAAACATATGCATCTCTTTCCTTCAAATAAAGCAATTTCAAAGTTAAATTGTACCTTGACAGGTGTTGCACCTCCAAAAATGGTTGTTGGTTGAAGGCATCTTTCCCATCTGTTAGCTCCTAAAATGAATCAATCACTATGGTTTCATTTTGTAGGTGATAGCATGGTCATCTGTAGTTTTCTCTATTTGTTTTTAATTTCTTCTAGTGTCAAAACTTAGGTTTTAAATTCATGCCTTAGAAATAAGTTGATCCATAAAGGTCTTTTCTATAAAATTTCATGAAAATACTTTCAACAGCTAACGCATGTTGCAAGGTTGATGATTAGCTGGTGAAAGCGGCGAGTTTCAACAGTTAAGGAGTACTTTCCCGCAGACAGATAGCTGGTGAAAGCACAAAACATGTGTTTTTCCTCCATGATTTCATAAATAAAAAAGATGACACGCTCGACTCGTGTCACATAATTATTATGAGGCACTGGTGAAAGAAAATGATGATGAGGATTCTGTTATGCGCGTCTAAATCGGATATCATAGCAGATCGTGTTCGTGAATGCATGCTTCAACAATGATGATGTTGGAGATGAAGAATTCACATTCATCATCACAGGTAAAGGAGAAGTACTACTCAGCCGGCGACATCAAATCGACACTTCACATTTTGAACGCGCATTGTTCACAAAAAATATGTTATGTTTCATATTTGAATTGGAAACACCGAGAGTTTTTCACCAGCGCCAAACCTTCACTCAATCAGGAAACTACCATGACATTGTTTGCAAATTGTCTAAGGTTCGAGTTACAGATGGCAAGGAAACAAAGTGGTTTATTACTGAGGAAAGAATTGGACAGTCTGTCTTTTTTACAGTCACATCCAGACGTGCAAAAAAATTTCTCAGACGCACGCTGCATGGGTTATGTTGAAAAGTTACAGAATGGTTGCCACCAAACAACAGCTGAAGCGTTTGCTAAATCGTATGATGGAAACAGAGCCAGTGTGGGTTCTATAAAAATGATAGTTGATGAAGCCACCATTGCCACAACAACTAGCTTACCTAGATCAAGCCAGAGCTATTTTAAGACAACAACAACCAAGAATCTGAATTTCAGAGCATACCTTAAGGCATAATTTAGAAATATCACCTGGAAGAAAAGCATGCTAGTTTCTCATCTGGAGGACGAATGGCAAGACCTGTTCAAAGGCATTCAACTCTATATAACCTCATAAAGAAGGTATGATAAGCTAATTCTATATCATTTCAAACTCTTAGATCATTTCACAGGGAAGACTCTCCTGAATTTACCTTTCTTCTTTCATAAAATCCTAACCAAAGTATGTAGAAAGATTAGGACTGAACCTCTAAGTATGAAAAACACTCTTTGTCATTTCGGCCTGATCAAATTGATAATCCTAGAAGAGCTAAGACAAAGAGGAATGACTTGGCAACATTTTCTTTTTTGGGAAGGCTTTGAGACCCAAACTCAGCCCATGAATGAGCAGAAGAAAGTTGGGAAAAAGAAATTAACTTCTCAAAGCAGCTCAAGGAGGAGGAGAGCTCTTCCAGGACCACCAGAGGATAGGATTTCCAGCATAAAGTCTCAAAGATCAAAGAAAAAATTAGATTTTGAAACCACTTCAGAGCAGCCTACAGTAAAGAAGACAAATATTCTTAATCTACCATACACAGACTCAAAAATAGATCCAGAGCAAGAAGATGAAATTCCAACCATTAAAATCCGTGAACACTCCATGGAATTTGCACAAGATTGTGAGACTTTTACTCCCATTGATGAAGGTGAAACATCAAAGAGAAAAAAGTCAAAGAAATCACAAAAAATTAAGCAACTAAAGGAAGTGATTGCTCAACAGGAGGTTTTGGAAAGGGTAATCAAGGCAAGATACAAATCTCTGACTGACAATTTCACAGAGACAAATGTAGCATTTGAGAAGTTGGCTCGTGAGAGTGTCAAAGACAAAAAGAGAAAGAATAAAATCACCAAGGACTATAACAATTTATGGTGGTTAGCAAAATGCCTTAAGAGGAAAATTAAGAAATTGAAGCAGAAGCATAAGTTGCATCCAGATCTACAGGTACTGGCCCAGGTTGTTGTGAATATGCAGGGAGATAAATCAAAGACACACTAAGTTTTTGGTAAAACAATAGTTTTGGAGGTGGAAGTTTCCTTTTTGGCCAAGACAAAACTTTCACCAACGCAAAGGGTAAATTTACAACCAGTTAGCTGGTGAAAGGCAGAACTTTCACTAGCTAAGCAGCAGATCATAAGGCAAATTAGCTTGTGAAAGAACAAAAAGAAATTTTTTAAAGCTAAGCTGGAGCAAGGCAATTTTCAAGTATTAAAATGGGTTTGAGAGCATCAAAGGATTAAGCACTTAATCAAGAAACACTTAGCATCAAAGATTCATGGAGATTTTGAAGACCAAATGCTAAATTGGTCACCTAAAGTTTTGATTATGGTTAATTAAAGAAGTCCAGCTACAGAATATAGGTGCCTTTACCTTTCCATGACACAACAGAGTCTTGAAGATGATGAAGTACAGATGCCAAATATTGATATAGAAGACAGTTCGAGTTCTAGGAACTAGTATTTGTTTATCGATTGCATTAGTTAGTTTTATTTTCTATTTTTAGATACAGATCCAAGTTTTCAGGATCTTAAAAACTGATTGTAAAAGGCTATAAATGCCTATCTTTTCTAAGAGATAAGGGTTCAAACTAGGAATACATTTTGGCTACTGTATAGACTCTTATTGGATAATAGAAATTACAGTCTCCTTTTTCTTTCAATATTAGAAATGTTCATGCATCTTGTTTCTGTACTTTATTTCAGTTCATCTTAGCTTTTAAAGACTCTCATCTCTTTATTAAGCTCATAGACTTGAAGTGAAGGATTTCTTACTACCTTGCATTAAGCCCTACACCTAGTTGTATTTGGTAATCAAGATTAGTATTATTCATCCTCTCCTTTAAAAAATATTTGGTCTGATTATTGTTTTCTAAAAGCACTGTTTCATTTGAATGTATGATGAGTTGTCTATTACATTAATCATTGAGTGATCCCATTGTTCCAAGCATACCTACACATTATATTCTTAAGTTACCAAGCATTCTTAGCCTACAACCCTAAGAAGTTTCTTGGAGTGATAACACCATCATTGGAAATCATCGAAGGATTTGGGATGAAATTTTCCATCATCTCGTTCCTTTTTCATGTGAGGGATTGATCTATTAACAAATTGGTAGGATATCCTACTCCATCATATCCCTTTTAATTCATGATGGTAGGTTTCTTGGACTGAAGAGAGTGGTATTGCCCAAGCAAATTTAGTTCAAGATCCAACTCTCTATACCATGACCTCATCAGGGACATGCACTGATAAACAACAAAGATTAGATTGTTCTAATAACACTAATATGGATGTATAAAGAATAAAATGAAAGCCGTGAACATGAATGGAAACACACACAAACATAACTAGCAACAACCACTTCATAAAAGTGGTTGATATACGTCGAACAACATCATTAATTTGAGAAGATAGAAAATAACAGTTCTCTTATATCAAAGACTTTTATAAGATGTCAAAACAAAAAGATACGTAATTATAATAATTATTATAAAGATACATAATTTGCTATGAAAAATTAAGATTTGTTATTGAAAAATTAGGATTTATCAATAACAAACCCTATTTTTTCTTATCATAGCAAAACCCTAATATTTCTTATATACTTATAACAAACCCTATTTTTTCTTATCAATAACAAACCCTATTTTGCTTATCATATAAAAATAATATTTATTAATAACAAACCCTAATTTTTCTTATCATAAAAAAATCCTAAATTCTCAATAACAAACCCTAATTTTTCTTATCATAACAAGCTCTAATTATTCTTATCATAAACAAACCCTAATCCCTAATTTATCTTATCATAAGAAACCTTAATTTTTCAACAACACCCAACTCAAATATCCACAACAACCTTATGAATCTTAACTGGGCCCCGATGAATGTATTACTAATGGAGTTCTACATAAGTAATATCATCCTAATTAAATCAATTTAATTGTAGAAATGAAATTTTCTTTATTAATATATCTTGGGAAGGTATTGTGTCCTATTTTCATTACTGGACAAATGAAATTTTGTTTATTAATATACCTTGGGAAGGTATTGTGTCCTATTTTCATTAAGGAACATAATGTTGTTGTCAATGTGACATTTCAACTTTTTGAAAGAGAAATGTTGAGGAAGATTCATTGCTTAAATGAACATTCTTTTTTTATCCTGGAGTTTGGTAGATTCAAGAAGAACTTCTTATAACTTCTGGGTATGTTAATGTATTTCTCATTTGAAATTGATTTTTTTTTATAATTAAAAAAAAAACATACACTTAAAAATTAATAATGTTTTCATTGTAAAAACTTTGAAGGTAATTTAGTTTGCATGCATGTTGATGCATTCATTTATGTCCATCACAATGTTCATGTGTTCGACAAATGATCAAATATTCCAATTAACTTGGCTTACAATGAAATATGTCCCTTGATCTTAGGATGGCTATTGGACCTTTTTATTTCCAATGTTACAATTTAAATGTATAAATGTATGACAATACTGATAAACTTCTATTACAATTTTGGGAATAACATAGGGCTTACAATTTTGTAAAAGGCGTACTGGTTCAAGGCAACTGGATATAACATGAGTGTATTACATGTATGGAAACACTTATCAACCTTATATCACAATTTGGGAAAATCCTAGGGTTTACAGTTTTGAAAATGGTGCAATGGGTGTTTGACATCACTCGATGTTGGCACAGGGGCAGACTCGGGGTTCAACGTTCAAGAGCGCACCAACAAAGCCCTAACTACTAGCCCTTTTGGCAACACCTGCGAAGTAGATGAAGTCTCACCTGAGGTAGAGGCATGGGTGGTTGTAAGACTCATGTGTCTGCAACCTTAGCTGGGACACAGATCTATGATTATCTGTCTTACAACGCACTTAGCACTAGTTATTCCTTAACATACATTCATTAATATACTTTGCAGAAGTCACAGAGCATCGCAGTGAATACTTATACTAAGAATGATTCAATACTTATTCACAACAATATAGGTTAGATTTAACAGATCAAGCACTAAGCATCTCATATATCAGATCTAATGTTCATTCATTCATCAACAACATAGAGCATGACTAGATCTACTTAACCATATCAATCACTTAGCCAAGAAAGAGATACATACATAAGAGTGAAGCACAAAACACTATACACACAGTTACCATGGTTCAACCCCACCCTGGGGCTATGTCCATAAAGTCTTATTTATCTTATCTTGGTCAAGTAGTTACAGCACAAAGATTTAACAACCCTTACTTTGCACAGGACAGAAGATCTGTGCAGCTCGCTAGATCCTTCTTCCTTGCTCCTCAACATCAGACTATAACAACCTGCACTTAGCTCTATGATCTCATGCACAGAGCACTCTAAGATACATCCGATCAAATATATCCCATTACTAGCACTAAGCTTTTATTTATACATCACACAGATGTACTACATTACTATCTCTCTTATATTACTATCTATATTGCCTATTTATAGATTAAAAAATGCACCTAAATGTGGGTAAACCCATGGGCCGATATCCCTTTCCCATTACATCAATCCAAAACCCTAAAATGGACCCCAAAACAGGTCTTGCTTCCTTATTTTCTGCTTCGCATTGTGCTCCTTCCTTGGCAAGTTGTCACAGTCCCAAAAGTGGTCAAGTAAGACCAAGTACTCTTCAAAACTTGGTCAAGGGCCAACAGGCCCCCAACACTCACCTATGACTCGTCCCGAGTCACTCAGGTCTGACCAATTCCACTTTGAACACCTCGAGCTTGGCTCGAGCATCTTCGACCTGATGTAGTGCGACAACCTCTTGTTTAGTAAATTCCAGGAGTACTGTGTCATTGAGCAGTCCTTCCAGGCGTTGTTCTATAGTGATGACACCCTGTTCGAGTTGAGATCCTTGGCTTTCAAGTTCGGCGAATAGTTGGCATGCCTTCTCCTGGAGTGGTTGCAGTCATTGAGAGACATCCATTACTTTACTTTGCAGTGTGTGTACTTCTTGTTGGGTTGTGCATTGCTCTTCGAACCTCTTCATTCTTTTGACTGGGGTCATGGACTTCAGCTGAGCTTGTAGCACGTCTGCATGCTAATTTTGTTCGTGGAGTTGTGCCTCCAATGTATGCAATTATGGATTCTCTGCGAGGGTTTCATAGGTCTGGGCGCTTCTGGTGCTTAGCTACCTACATTCTGAAGCCAAAGATTTTAATCGGTCGACTGTGCTTCGAGCAGTGGCTTCTCTTAGATATCTTATCTCTTGGGGTGTCTTAGGCATGGTACAGAGCTCCAGATCCATGATGTGTTGTTGAAGTTGTTGGATTACTTCTTCCAGTTGGGTCACCTACTGTGGAAGACGATATTCCATCTTCACTTCTATGATTGTCACTGAGCGTAGTGCCTTGTGAGCTCTTTCTTGTGTTTCAAGTTTCTCTGCTAGAAACTAGTCCTTGATTTGTTGTAACTGGGCTTTTTCCTCCTCCCATTTTTCTTGTAAGTTAAGATGCTCTTGTTCTACCTTTCTCCATCTCTCTTCATGTGTGATCTGTGCTTGTTCCAAATCATGGGTGGCTTTCACTATGTCTTCTTGAGCTCGTCGAAGGCAAGCTTCGAATTTCTCAGCGATCTGGAGTAACTGTGTGGGCTCATCGCCTGTTCCTGATATTTCCATTGTTAATGGTGTCGTAGAAACTAATTAGATGGACTTAAGTGCTTGCTGCGCTTCTTTGAATTCGCTCGTGATCTAGCGGAATAGTTCCTCCTGCTTTGCTTCTTTCTTTTCCACGAGCTCTAATGATACATCATTCAACACGACAATTAAGAAGTCAAAATAATCTGGGGTAAGCGTAGTCTTAAGCATGGTCTAGAAGGCCTTAGTTTTATTTCTGGATGAGGGCCTCGGTGGGGTAATATTCCTTTTCTTAGAGGGATCTGCATCATCCCTAGGCGGGGTCACCTCGCCTTTGTTAGGTTCAACGTTTGTTGCCCCTAGTTCTTCAGTGTCACCTCCCTTCATAGGTGAGAGCGAAGCAGTCTTCATGGATGTGTTGTGGATATATTGAACTTCCACATCCTTCTTAGTCTTGCGTGGTCCTGCTATATCTGGCATAGCTTCAGGGATATCTACATCGGACATCTCTACAGGGTCTGTTGCAACAAGGAGGTTTGTCGACCATTCCTTGGTAATCTCCTCCAGGTCATCTTCTGTTAGCTTGTAATATGACTGGAGTTTTTGTTTGTGCTCGTCTGCGCGTGCTATGATGTAGGTGAAGTGACGATCTGCGTTGAATTTCATCAAAGGTCGAAACCTATGAAGAGTGTTGGGTGTAATGTGTGGTGTAGACTAAATGGAATTCTTCAACTGAATGTAGTACGCATGGAAGACGACATTGGATTGCCACTATTTATTCATGTCGTTGTAGTACCACAACGTACAAAACTTCACAGCCAGGGGTTTGAAGGGTTCGATCTTTGGAAACGTGGCTCCCTCGGGTAGTTCCCATGTGATGAAGGTGGTGAGTATGAGCAACCAGCTAAAGTGGAAATCATACCCTTGGTCCTGCGCTTGTATACAGTCAAGCTCTAGATGATTTATGAGGTATTTCACCCAGTTCATTTGTAGACCCTCTGCGCACTTCCCTACGAGGTCAACTACAAATCCTCTCACCTGTGTAGGTCTGTTTTTTCGGACTAACTTGCCCGTGATCAGCTGGAAAACAAAGCGTAGGGTTGCATTCTCAATGGAGGCTAACTTGTAACCTCACATTCCTTTCTCTAGATCTCCATATGTGTCTTTTATTCGTTGAGATAGAGCACGATCTGTGGTCTTTCTAGGGTAAAAATCCTGTGAGTCAGGGCCCTGCATGCTTAGCCCAATGATCCGATTGATCAGAATCATATCCACGGTGATGCATCGATCCAACCATAGGTATCCTCCATGGTAGCAGGACAGTAACAGTCGAACACAGACATTTACTTCTTGATGCCTCCCAAAATGTGGAATCTTCATTACATTAAGGAGGGTTGACTACGCAAGGTTATGGGTCCATTGCTGTGGTACAATATTGGGGTTCTTTCCTTTTGTAATGGTCAAATACTTGTGCGGGGATAGAATATTGTATACCTTGCGATATTTAAGGTTAAAATCATTGAATTTCAGTGAGCTGAGCTTCTCCTGGTCAACATGAACTTCATCCACCCCTTCCGGGAGGTACGCAATGACTATAACATAGTCGAAGTATCTGGGTACAGAGTCTTGATTCATTGGTCTGCTTAGTGGTGGGATATATTTAGGCAAGATGCTTGGGATCATATTCAAAGTGGCGAAGTCATTTCCGATCTTAGATCGTCTTTCCAAAGGCGGTCAGGATGGTCCTACTCGAGAAGTGGAAGGGGAAGCTGACCGTATGCCTGAGGACAATGCCTATACACCTGTAGACATTCTGCGTTCTGACATGAATCTCTCATCCATTAAATCAATTAGAACTTCTTCAACAATTTTCTCAGCAACGTTGAGCTCGTTCGACATACAAGCTTGGGTTAGCTGGCTCGAGTGCAAAAGGAATTCAGAGACGATAGTGACTAGTAAGGCAATGATCTCATGGCAAGTAAATCTCAAGGTTCGTGCTCAGATTCTTAGTTAGCAAAAAGTATTCTCGGTGTGTGGCGCATCAGGTTAAGTAGGCAATCTCAGCAATGGTCTGCTTGCAATGGACATGGGGCCTTCATTAACTCTGTTCTATCCATTCTAGTACTATCCAATGGTCTAGTGGTAACCCATAACTATTTTTCGATCCATTCAGAGTGGCAGTCGAACGGGTATGCTGGTTCCAACGACTATATTTCTTCGTCGTGGTGAAGTACTTTATGTCGTTGTTTTGATATCTCGATGAAGCTCCCATTCTGCAATTCTTCTTGCTGTGAAGTGTCCTCTATAACCTCTTGTAACCTTATAGTATTATCCCTTTTCTTTCTTAACTTCCTAGCCTTCTTCCCAGTGAGTTTCGTCTCANTACCATTCTGATGTTTATCTTCTGTGGTCTTAGTTACTTTGTGCTGTGGAAAATCTTTCTTAGGGTTCCTTGATAATACTTCTTCTGTATAAAAAATAGGTAACTCGATCTTTTGTGGATCCTCAAGTGTTCTCTTAGCTTCGACATCGAAAGTACTAATATTAAATAGTTTCGATCTACTCTTATGTTCTTCAATCAAGTGTGCGATCCTTCTGGTCATAAAGTCTTTTAACTCTTGCTTCTTCTATTCCAACACTTTCTCTTCTTCTCTTCGTCTGGCCTGTTCTATATCAATCCAGGGTTTTCCTATGAGCATGGTAAATGGGGCACTGTCTTCAACAAATTTAATGATCTCAAAGTATTCCTCCGTCAAAGTTATGTTGACAGTCATAGGTATTCAGGCGAGCCTTCCACATAGGTTTACTAGCTTTCCTCTGAAGAAACTTGTTCCTCCTAGGGAAGGGATCATGGCATGCTTTCCTATAGCTTCCCAAGTTCTTTTTGGCATAATGTTCACTTGCGCTTCTTCATCAAGAGTACAGTCAATGTCAAAGTCCCTTATTCTTGCTTCGATTTTCTCCTTTTCTTTGAAGATCTCTGATAGCCTAACATGTCGGTGGTCATTTAAGGTATCTCTCATTTGTAGCAATATCCTTTTTGATTCCTTCTGGGTTTCTGTTATAATCTTGATCTCTTGATCTCCCTCAGGGTTTTCTTGTTCCATATTCATCTTCTCAAGCCTAGCAATCATTCTAGGGCAATCCAATACTTCATGGTCCATAGCCTTGCAGCAGAGGCAACTTGGTCTTCTCCCAGGGCATTCTTTAGCAAGATGTCCTGGTTGTCTGCAACTATAACAAAGGGTTAATCCTCTCATCTGTTTAGATGTTACCCAACTCCTTCTGTACTGCGCACCAGGATCATGGTGGCTAACCTGCAATTTTTTTTTTCTAGGAGCCTGCATCCACTTGTTAGTCCAGACATTCTTTCGATGCATAGGTATAACATATATATCACTATATTTATTAGATCTATTCATATCAAACTTTCTTTCATCTATTAATGCCCTAGTTTTGAAGCTAGGACAGAATCTATGAAACATACCTAGATCCATGCTTTAGAAAAAAAAAAATTCACTTATCTTACTTATGCAGAGCACAAAGATTCCAGATCTAAAAATTTTAACTATTCTTACCTTTATCAAGGCATAGAGCTTACAGATCTTACCTTTTTCTTCATAGATCTGATTTCTTTTCTTCAGATCTGACCTCTTTTCTTGGAACAAAGCTTCACAGGTCAAACAAAACACTGTGCACAAGGGAAATAGATCGACGCACAGATCTTATTTTACACAAAGCTTCTTCTTCTTCAGTTCCCAACAATCATAGTTCCAGGTCCTGGAAACAAAACCATTTGTTGGCACAGGGGCAGACCCAGGGTTCAATGCTCAAGAGAGCACTAACAAAGACCTAACTTCCGGCCCTTTCGGAAACACCTGCGAAGCATATGAAGTCTCACCCGAGGTAGAGGCAAGGGTGGTTGCAAGACTTAGGTGTCTGGAACCTTAGCTGGGATATAGATCTGTGATTATCTTTCTTACAATGCACTTAGCATCAATTATTCCTTAACATACATTCATTAATATACTTCGCAGAAGT
Organism: Picea mariana; assembly: GCA_032191745.1. Taxonomy (NCBI): domain Eukaryota; kingdom Viridiplantae; phylum Streptophyta; class Pinopsida; order Pinales; family Pinaceae; genus Picea; species Picea mariana. The sequence goes on from JASDQU010506792.1 coordinate 26,632, forward strand.
CACAAAGCATCGCAGTGAATACTTATACTAAGAATGATTTAGTACTTATTCACATAAATATAGGTTAGATTTAACAGATCAAGCACTAATCATCTCATATATCAGATCTAATGTTCATTCATTCATCAACAACACAGAGCATGACTAGATCTACTTAACCACATCAAGCACTTAGCCAAGAAAGAGATACATACATAAGGGAGAAGCACAAAACACTATACACACAGTTACCATGGTTCACCCCCACCCTGGGGCTATGTCCACAAAGTCTTCTTTATCTTATCTTGGTCAAGTAGTTACAACACAAAGATTTAATGACCCTTACTTTGCACAGGACAAAGGATTTGTGCAGCGCGCTAGATCCTTCTTCCTTGCTTTTCAGCATTATACTATAACAACCTGCACTTAACTTTCTGATCTCATGCGCAGAGAACTCTAAGATACATTCAATCACACATATCCCATTACTAGCACTAAGCTTTCATGGATACATCACACAGATGTACTACATTACTATCTCTCATATCTTACTATCTATATTTCCTATCTATAGATAACAAAATGGGCCTAAACATGGGTAAACCCACGGGCCGACATCCCTTTCTCATTACATCAACCCAAAACCCTAAAATGGACCCCAAAATAGGTCTTTCTTCCTTATTTTCTACTTCACGTTGCACTCCTTCCTTGGCAAGCCGTCACAGTCCCAAAAGTGGTTGAATAAGAACAAGTACTCTTCAAAACTTGGTCAAGGGCCAACACTCGATATAAATCTAGATATACATATAGAAATATTTCGTACAACATTCATAACATCATTATACAATGACCAGGCATGCCCTCTGCCCTAGAATGATTCAATTTTTATATATTTGAATCCTTTAGTGAATCCAAATTATGGACTTGAAAATCATTTGTTAGCGGTCAGTGGAAACACAGAAGAAGTTGAAGGATGGGAGGCTTCTATCATGTGAGGCATCATCAAACACAGTACGTATCCCACTGCCTTCTCATATTTCTATCTGAACACTGCATTGGTAGTTCAATTTAATATTGAGATGGAACATATTCGCACGCAGTGCACTCTCATCGGGTCTATCTGAAACACTGCAATAAAGAAAATGCATACATATTTGAAATGTCAATTTTCCACTGTCATGGCAAGGTGGGTCCATAAACCCAACAAACTACACCTATTATTCCACCTACCATGATGCCTAGAATCCTCCATTACTAAGTGCATGTAAAACATGAAACGCTGGAAAAATTTGGTGTTTCATCTCCTAGGGTTAGTTTTTTGGATGTCTAGGGTTTTGGCATTCTCGTTTAACATAAAAAGGCCTTCAGAGCCTCATTGTAATCATATTCTGGAGAATGAGCGTATCTGTCACATATATTCTCAGAGATAAAGCTAGCACCATTCTAGCGAGTCTTTCACTCTGTATTTTTACAGTCTCTTTGCAATTATTTCATTAATAGAAATCAAGTATTGTTGTATTTATTTGTTTCTAGAAATTTTCATGAGTGTTTCATCGTAATATCTTTGATTTCATTTCGTTCCAAACATAATATGGATCACTAAATGGAGATTGTATGTAAATGTTTCTCCCTTGGGAAGTTGAGGTATCAACTAGCCGTCTCAAGTCCCACGAACCTTTTGGTGCTTCGTCTTCTAGGGTTAGGATTTTGGATCTTTAGGGTTTTTCCTCTTGGGGTTTATTAATTTATAATCAAAAGAACATTTTGGCCTCTTATAATGTCTTCTTGTGAATGAGCGTAGCCAACACATCTCTCTTCAGAGATAAGCTACCACAATTCTAGCTAATTTGTATTACTTTTCATTTTACAATCTTTTCTTTTTTCATTCATTAATAGAATTTCAGTTTCACTATATTATGGTGCTCTCTGCAATATTTATGCTGAAAGGCATATACCTATTGGAAATATGCACATTTAATGATATTTTAATTCTAAACTCTAATCTTAGGGCTAGCAATCGAATATGTTAGCATATTGTTAGTCATTCTTCTAAATCAATGAATGAGATTTAATGTTTATAACTTCCTATATTTTTTTAATGAATCCGTTAACCTATTTAATTGTTCACATTTACTTAATCATGTTAATAAATTACTGTGTAGCCATTTCATTGACACATTTAGGTGAATAGCAAACTTACTTAACATTTGGATGTAGCATGCTTGGTGTAATGTGGAATGTCGCGATCGATTGCGGTATTGTTTGGACTGTGTCTCGCTCACCTTCTTCCAGTCCTTCTCCTGTTTGTGATGTTGATGGACCTGTTCCTATGCTATTTACCGTTGTCTGTGCTTCCCCGATCTTCCTAAGGATCTGTCGCATGTCTGCCAGCTCCTCTTGAATTCTATCCCTGTGGCGCACAGAATTTTCAAAATCTTCAGTTGTATGATCCTGAACCATTCAAGCTATCATATATGCATAATCCTCCGTGATCGTGTAGTCTGGAGGTGCTCTTTGTGCCTTCATCTTCTTGCGCATGCCTCCCATATGAGTGGTTGGTCTCTTATTTAGGCCTGTTTCTTGTGGATTGGGGCTTGGTGTAGTCCCCTGCACTTCCTTGGTCTGTTTCTATTGTTATTGGGACGACTGCATATTATTCTTCTTCCCCTTAGTTGTCCCTTCATTCATTTTATTTTTTTTTGTCTAGCTCGTCCTTCATTTCTTAGGAAGTGGGACTTCCTAAGGTTGTGTTTCTTCCTGCCCTGTTTCCTCCTCTGCAGTCGTTGTAGGTATGGTTTGGGTGAGGACTGGAATCTTCCAGTCATATTCCTAGTCTTCGATAACCATGTCGATGTCTCCCTCCGTGATGCAGTAGCGCATTTGTATCCACTTCTTATTGGGATCCTTCCATGTCTATATCCACATCGCATGTCGAGTGGCCTTGAAGTTGGAGATCTCTCGATACTGTGCGAAAAATTGTGGTGTTATTCTCCACATGTAGGAGATGGCTTCCTATAGGTCGCAAAGGTATGCTTCGAATAAAGTTGTGTTCATAGTCCCGTGATTTTCATCTTACGTGATGCCAAGTAATAGATACCTCGCTCCATATTTCAACTTGGTTATGATGGAAAAGAATGTGTATTTTGGTTCCTTCCATCCCATGATAGCTATCAACATGAGAAGCCATGAGTAGTGAAATCTAGTTCCTAGATCGTGCACATCCTTGCAGTCATCCAGAAACAAATTCAAAAGGTAAGGTGCCCAACTAACTGTGCTTCCTTTAGCACACTGAGCTGCAACTACGACAACCCCAACTGAGACTTCCTCCTTGCAACAGTTTCTTAGCATCCTGCATGCCAAGATTTTTGCGGCCATTTGTGTTGCGTCATCATTGATCCTCTTGATGATGATTCCTCGCGTCCCCCTACCAGTGTCGTATTTATTCTTTATCTCCTTCTCTAGTGCTTTCTCCTTTGTCTTATCATAGAGAAATTGCGCGGGATCCATGCCTCGGGATGGAAGCCCTGTAATCTACCCAATGAGCTCCACGTCTATCGAGACAATCTTATCCAACCATATATCCCTGCCATGTGTGTTTGGCATTAGTTGTTTGACACAATGTTTTGCGTACTATCCTCTACCAAAGTGTGGTAGGTTTAGCAGACCTAAAATCCCCATTTTCTCCAATCCTAATGCCCAGTTGAGTGGTTGATCAATCGGTTCCCCAACCAAATTCACTCCCACATTCTGTAAGTATACTCTCTTTTCAAATTCCAAGAACTTGTCTATGTCCGTTGCATCGTGGTACGACTATTTTAGCTTCTCGATATGACCTAGCCATTCTGATTTGACGCGTACCCCATCTGGTATACGAGGCAAAACAAGGACTACAACAGGTTTCTTGCGAGGTGACCTAGGTACTTGTTTCTTGTCTTTCTTTGATAGTGGTTGGCTCAAGGTTACAACCTCCATTGGTCGTACTTCGAAAAACCATTATGGCCAGCCCGTGATATGTTTTATTGTTCCTTCCGGTAGGTGGTCTGAAATGGTTGTTTTGGATTCGTCTAGCTTGACTACTGCTACCAGATTTGTAGTCGTCTTGTTGACTCTTGAAGTTGCTTCAGGGTTCTCTGGTTGCACCTCCTTCAGGGTTCCTGTGCCCTAGTTTTGTTTCTCCTGTTCTTTTGTTGGCATATCCACATTCATGCCCTCAGGTGATGACTGTTAGGTTTCTTAGACCATAGGTATGGGATTCAACGATGTTGTATCTGGTGACAGGATTTCGTCAACATTGACGACCTCTGGCGGCTACTGTTCGCTTTCCTATGATTGTACCTATGCCCTGTTCTAATTCTAGAGTGTCATGGGGTCTGGGTCGACTCTGCTTATTTTGGTGGTGCCATAGTGGTGAATGTCGAGCATTTATTGAATTCAATGGTCTATGTAAGCTATATGATATGCACCCTGTTATTTGTATGATTTCTCGCTCTCTGTCTTTTCCATTCTCACAATAGACTATTTTCTCTCGCGTTCGTGTTTTGTATGGTCATTATATGAAACTTGTTGAAGATTCTACCCTTATGATGAATTCAATGAACCTATAATTCCTTCATACTTTCCATTACTATACCTCATCGTCTCCAGTTGGCGTGATTAATGTGGCGTCCTGTATGTCCTTTCCAACATTCAATTCTAGATAACTTCATCATTTAATACTGTGTTTGTCATCTTTGGTTTTCCCTCTTGTTTCCATCATGACCTGGTCATTGGTCTTGTGCTCACCGAATTTGTATTCCTAAGTGTGCGTGATCCTTATTCTTTTGGTGCACTGTGCCTCTAATAGTACTGGTTAATATCCTTTTTTTTTTATTTTTTTTACTGTGAGGTGGGTGGTAGATTTTCCTTATACAGCATTAGTCGGCTCTCGTTGATCATCCCTCTGAATTATGTGCCTGCTAAGTCTTTCAATTATACATCTCCTCCATCTTTGACAGTTTTTACTTCGTACGGTCCCAACCAATGCATTCTAAGATTTCCTGGGTGCTGAAAGGATTTGTTGTCATACATCAACACTAAATCTCCTTCCTTGAAAGTTTTATTCTTGATGTGTTTGTCATGCCAAGCTTTGTCCCTTGCTTTCTGAAATTGTTGGTGGAACCCTGCTAGGATCCAATCTTCCTCCATGGTCATCAGCTAGTTTAGTCTTTCCTGTACTGCGTCTCGCTCTGTTATGTGTGTAATTGCTTCTACGCACAAGCTTAGTACTAGAAATTCTAATGGAACCACTGCTTCTTGGCCATAGACCAGTTTTTAAATGGCGTCTGCATTGTCAACGTTTTTCACATAGTCCTATAGGCCCACAATACTGCTGGTATTTTGACGTCCCAATCATCCCTGCTAACATTACAGATCTTTTTTAGTGCATTCTTCAATATTTTGTTAAATGCCTCTACTGTGCCATTTGCCTGTCGGTGATATGGTGTGGTCTTCGGATGATGGACTTCAAACTCTTCATTCATAGCGTTGATAGTGCAGTTGATGAAGTGTATTCCTTGATTGCTCATAAAAACTCATGGGCACCTAAATTGAGTGATTACTTGTTCAAATAGAAAGTGTGCTACTGTTTCTTCGCTACAATCCTTCACTAGTGCTTCTTCCACCCATATTGTCAGGTATTTTGTCGTGGTGATGATGTACCTTGCTCCTATTATTTTTACAAGTGGGTTGATTGGTCCCACAAATTCTATTGCCCATTTATCGAATGCCTACAATGTTACCTGTGGTCATAATGGCATCTCATATCTTTTGTTGGGTTTACCTACCCTTTGACAGACATTGCATCTCTGGTAGTACTCCTTCGAGTCTCTATGAATGGTTGGCCACCATAGTCCTATGTGCAATACCTTCTATGCGGTAGCGTTTCCTACGTAATGTCCTCATGTTATTCCCTCATGGGCTTCTGTTAAAACTCTTGGTATTTCATGTTCTAACACATATCTACGCAAGATACTATCTTCTCCCATTTTGTATAAGTGTCCTATGATCATTCGATAGTCTGCAGCCTGTACTACCAGGTTTTTCTTCTATGCGGTGTTGTACTCTTGTGGTGCAGTACTTGTGCTTAAGTACTGAATGATATCTGCAAAGTATTCATCAGTGATCTGGACTGAAAATAACTGTGTGTCCGAGAAGTTGTCCTTTAAATTCATAGGTTCTTCTTCATTTGTGACCCTTGATAGGTGGTTAGGTACCTACATTCAATTTTCCTGGCTTGACTATTACGTCGAAATCGAATTATTGAAGCAAAAATAACCATCAACATATTCTCCCCGCCAACACTAGTTTGTTGACTAAGTATCTAAGGGATGAGTGATCTGTGAATATCTTGGAGTGTTTCCCCAATAAGTAATGTCTGAACTTCTGCAGTGCGTATACCATAGATAAACCTTCCCTCTCTATAGTATTATAGTTTTGTTCCAATTCTGATATATTTCAGCTCACAAATGCTATAGGTTCATCCAAATCTCCCACTCCTGGCTGCGCCAAGATAGCTCCAAGTGCTACAGCTGATGCATCTACATGTACGTGTAATGCCTTCTCCCAGTCTAGAAATACTAGTATTGGAGTGGAGACCATTTTTTCTTTCAACGTATCCAGACCATGTTGAAAATCGTCGTGCCACTGAAACTTTGTATCCTTTCTTAGCAGTTTTTCCATTGGCATGGTAATCTGTGCGTATCCTTTGATAAACTTTCTATAGTATCCTGTGTGTCCCAATGCCACTCTTAGCTGGAAAACTGTTTTTGGTGGTGGCAAGTTAACAATTACTGCAATCTTTGTCAGATCTACTAGTAAACCTCGTTTTCATACTATATGGCCCAATTGTATCACAAATGGTGTTCTGAATATACATTGTTTTATGTTTAATGATATCTGGAACTGTCTACATGTTTCTAACATCAACCATAAGACCTCTACATGTCCTTTCAACAAATTGTAGACTATCCAATCATCCAAGTATACTTCTAGAAATTGGTGGATGAATTCCTTAAATGCGACGATGACTACTCTGGAAAATATTGTTGGTGCATTCTTCAATACAAATAGCTTGACTGCGTACTGGTAGGATCCCCATTCTGTGGAAAATGTGGTCTTTTATCTGTCTTTCTATGCTATCTTTATCTGGTGGTATATTGAGAATCCATCAATGAATGAGTAAGCTTCATGCCCTCCTACATTCTCCAACACGTAATCCGTGAAAGGTGTATGGAACGAGTCATGTAGGCATGCATCGTTCAAATTACTCAGTCAACGCATATATGTATCCCTCCTTCATTTTTGTCCTGAAATACCATTGGACTTATCCATTCTGAATCTTCCACTGGTTCTATGATTCTGGCTTCAAGCATCCTATCGATCTCAGCTTTGACTTTATGCTTATATATAGGGTTCAATCTATATGGTCGTTGCCTGATTGGCCTCACTTCATCTCTGAGTGGTATCTTCATTTCTCCTAGCTCTCATGTTATATGATTCATCTCTGTAAATGTCATGGGAAATAGGTCGGTGTACTCGTGCAGTAAGTCTGTTATGATTTCTACTATTTTCTCATCCCAGTAGTCTCCAATACTAACCATTTTGGGATTTTCAACTATCCCAATGATGAATTTTTTTACCTTGATATGTGAATCAATGACTTATGATTTGATAGGTGGACCTTCCACTTCTCTTTCACCTTCTTCTTCCTCAATATGAATATTGTGTGGATCGTCTTCATATGGTGCTTCCTCTTGCACATGGTAACATGACAACAGTGCTTTGACTGTGAGTCTATTCCACTATTTCTATTATGTTATGAGCTCGACTTCTGGTTCCTTGATGAATATCGTCCCTCTTATTTTTTTAATAGATGCATCGATGTTGGGGTTTTCATGCGCGAATGAAAAACTAACTGTAAAATTATGTTGCAATAACATCCAGGTCGTAGTTCCTCTGTACAGTTTCTGCTCAGTATACAAGTTCGTTGGTATGCCCTCTAAAGTGTGTATAAAATGATGAGGCCATTCCTCTAGGGTGTCAGTTTCCACAACATTCTGCACTTCTCCAAGTGTTCCACTGGTTCAGCCTGTCCATCGTACTTATGTTTTTTATTGTTTTTCTATTTTGCGCCAAACCTTATGCGCAATAACCGCTTACATTGGTACCAATCTATGATTGTCTCTTTGTGTGCACCCTACCATATCGTAGGTGTGGCCTTGAGTGCTATATCAAGCACTTAGAGTCTCTGATTCTCTAACACTTCATCTTTGTACTGTTCCAGGAATGTTTCTAGATTGTTTATTCCATGGAAACTGGGCAGTTCCCTTATCTTCGTTCCTACGCATCTTACTACGCGGTATATTTGTGCACATATTCTCGTGGACACTTCAGGTAGCCTTTGTTGCCAATTCTCTAAACTGGTATCTGAGTCTGTCGCACATGAAGCAATGCTCCTAAAACTGATTATTCCATCTACAGTTGGGTTTGTGTAATCCTCATCGCATGTAGTTGTTATGTACAACTGGATGATTTATTCTAAGTCTAGGAAAGTGGCGTATACAAACCTTTCCCCTTATGATGGGTCTAATGGCGCGATGAACCTGTATTCACCTGACTCAAATGTCATTTTTTGTGTCTTCAAAGGATTATGGCCTGGTGGTCAAATGCCCAATCCAATCTAAACAATGTTGGATATGGTGTTGTGTCGTCCACTATTTCAATTACTTGAAAATATGCTTTAGTGCACACTCCATCCAAGTCTACTGTCACTCCTTTCAATCTACCGATTGGTAAGACTATGTGTTGGTTTGCTAGTTTTAATTGAACATGTGAGTATCCTAATGTGGGCTCTCCCATGCATTGCCATGTATTCTTTGGTAATAAATTCACATCAGATCCTAGATCTAGTATGATATCTCCCATGTTCAAATCTCTGATGTTGGAATTCAGTCTGAACTCCCTAATTGTTCTTCTTCTTGTATGTAGGTGATTGACGGTTTTTTGTTCCAGTTTTCCTTCTGTCTCTATACTACATCTTTCCAGTACGTTTTTCAATATTTTGACAGATGATGGATCATTCAATATGCTTACACATGATTGCAAAAAGTCTTTGATTGTACTTACTTGTCCTGTAGATTAAATTTCGTTGGTATGATCCAATAATAGAGGCATATCATATTATGGCGCTTCCTTTATTTGTTGCGTGGTTGAAGTCGGCGCAATGTCCTCCTTCTGAAATTCTTGTCGGGCTTGCTTAAATATTTCCTTCTCCTTTTTTGCGTCGAACTGCTTCCTTGGTTCGACGTTCTTCTTTACCCAATGGTGTTGTACTAGCTCTTATCGGACTACGTCGTTCCCTTTTTTAGCTCCTCCGTAGGTAACTATGTTGATGTTTCGTCCTTCATCCCTCGCTTTGGCTGAGATCCATTGAAAATTCTAGTTTTTTTGGTTCCTCTTTTCCTATATCTTTACTAATATTGTCCGACACTTTTCCATATCATGGTTTGATGCATGACAATACATACATGTTGCTGGTGGAAGTGGGCATTCCATTGCATAATGCCTTAGTTGTTGGCATTTATGACATACCACTGGTCCTCTACCTCGTCCAAAACCTCCTCTCGCTCATCCTCCACTTGTGTAGTCTTCTTGATCTCCTCTCGGTGTATTATACTGAGGCACTTGATTGTACTGCGCTATATTGTATTGAGGTTGTGTTGTGTTGTACTATGGATACGTGGTATTATATGGTTGTTGCGCAGTATTATACTGCTCTTGCGCAGTGTTGAATGGAGTTGGAACTTGGTTAAATTGTGGTGCGGCTTTCCCAATCATCATTTCGGCTTGCACTCTATATGTATTCAATGTCCTTTCTTGCATCAAATCCATAGTTCTACAATATTTGTCATCGTGGCCGACTGACTTGAAAAAGTTGCAATATGAGCTCTTTGGGACTATTTGGTATTTATGCATCATTGAACAATAATATGGATCATGGCCTGGTTTCTTGTAGATTTTTCACCATATTCCTCTTGTTGGTAATGGATTTGGAATCCCTGTTTCCATATACTGCGTGAATGTTGGACATTCGTTCTTGTGGTGCCCTTTCGTCCTGCATGTAGTGCACCAAACGAATTCTCATTTTTCCTTACTCGTATTCTGGTTTAGATGGAACGTTAAGTTCTTCAAATCCTCCTTCAGTTCTTCGATGGTTGGATCCATTTGCTGATATTGTTTTTCTTCCAGTTGTAGGGATTCCTACAGAGCCTCTGCCTGCGTCTGAAACTTCTATTGTCGCAATGGGTAATTTAAGTGTGGTAGAAGTGAATTGACGAATAGGTGCATATGTTGCATATCGGTCATGAGATATTTCATCTTCCCTTCAGTCGCTTGAATGTCTAGTCAATCTCCCATACAAATTCTCCTAGTTTCTATCTAATTTTGATCATCTCGTTCATGTACTGATCTTCTGAACTCGACTTATAGAACTCTTTTATCAGTATTTTCTTGATGTCTGCAATTATTCTGGCTGTCCATGGTGAATTTTTTGTAGCTAAGCTCATATACAAATCCATTGCATGATCCATTAGTGTAATAGCTAGTTGTGTCAGTTTGGTATCTTCGTCTATGATCTGTTTTTCTTCCCAAATCTTCTCACAGATGAACAAGTGTTTTTCCATATCCTCTGACGCTTCTCCTTTAAATTCTGGTGATCTGATTGTGGGATTTTGTCCTACCATTCTGAACATTGAACTACTACCTCCGCGCGATGTATATACTTGACTAGTGTTGCCTGAACTGGCTCCTCCAGTTGTTGTTCCTTATGTAGATGTACTTCTCTCTATCGTTATTCTCACAAATTCCATTTTCCTAAACGGTGGTGTTCTCTTTGGTGTATTAGTCGCACATGGGTTTATGGCTTCCACACTGACATTAATATGGATAGGATTGATGTCTTCTCTCCCCATTATTGGACCTCTCGTCTTCCTCTCATATGTTGCGCGCAGGATTTTCTCAATATGCTCCACAACCCGGAGATCCTCTACTTCTTCCTCATCACTTGCCAAGTATTCCCTCACAACTATGACTCTCTTCTTGGTATTCACCTTATATTGGTAGGGTACTCTGCTACTTGTCTTTCCAGTTGTTGCCAAGATCCACTTGATCTGGTCGTCATCCATCATGATCGGGTCCAAGGGTTCCTCCTTACTTCCCTTATCCTTTCCTCCTTCCATTTCTCCCTTTTTTGTCAGTGCTTTCACCCTTCCTCCATGCACGCAGGGAAGTTTATATGTATGAATCCATTGTCATTACAATTTTTTTGTATAATAGTATTTTGATAGAAGTATACAACAGTCTAATGTACCTTCCTGGAGGTCTGCGTAAAAATTCTTGCTCCAATGCGTTGTACGACTTCACTGTATCTACTGCAAACTTTGTTATAAATTCTGTCACAATACTGTCGAGCCAAAAGTCTACTATGCGGGTGAATTTGTTGTTTACTAGTTGTTATCGGGTAAATCGGTGAATGCAGACATAGACTAATCCCCCTAGTGTTGCACAACTGAGAGGGGAGGTGAATCAATTGTTATCGAGCTTAAACAATTATTCTTATTTTAAAATCTTTGCACATCACTAAATGACAATCACAATAATGTTGGGAAGTAAGCAATAGAACATTCAACATCATTCACACAGATGAAATATACAGAGACATATATTTCCTGAGGAAACCCATAAAGGGTAAAAACCTCTTCTTCTTTATATGATAAGTATTCTTTACATTATTTACATTATCATACTTATGAGCACCAAATCATAATGAGGCTACAACCTCTGTTTTGCAAGCTGCAACTTGCTGAGAGTACCAACTCTCTATTTTCTCTAGCACCTACTAGAAGGAAGCACCAACTCCCTGGTATCTCTAGCACCCACTAGAAGGAAGCACCAACTCCTTGGTTTCTCTAGCACCCACTAGAAGGAAGCACCAACTCCCTGGTTTCTCTAGCACCCACCAGAAGGAAGTAACAACTCCCCTAAGTGTTCCAACACCAACTGGATGGAAGCACCAACTTCCAATCACACAGGCACCAACCTGTATAACAGAGAACAACAGTTCTCCCTTGCACCACCCTGCCACCCTGGTTTCTCTGGCTGCAACCAGATGGAAGCTACAACTCCCTATGTTCAAGCACCCACTTGAACCTCTGAGGAAAACAGTCCTCCCTAGCATCTCTCTACCACCCTGAAATATAAATCTTTGCTACGAAAAATTATTACAGTGATATAATGTTCATCAATGGCTTACCAGTCTCATCACTGTTCTACTACACTACTCTGCTCTCCTGTATCAGTGTCTCTCTGCCTGCATCTTCTTGTGCTTTTTGACCTTCTACTCTTCTCTACAAGTGCACCTCAACCTTCTTTTACTGTCTCAACTATGCATCTCTATTCTTTGCTTCCTATGCACTTTATGTTGTACGTCTTATTTTTATTCTCTGAATTACACCTCTTCGGTGTATTTCATCTCCTTCCCATAGCATGCCATTTCCCTATGTGTAATTCCTCTCTCTGGCAGCCCGCATCTCTTCTTTGTTCTGCCTTCTTATAGTCTTTGTGCACCTTGTGCATCCCCTATGCGCAATGCTTCTGCATGCTCTTCATGTCGAGTGTTGTTCCTAATCATCATTGCAACTCTTCATGTCGAGTGTTGTTCCTGATCGTCATTGAAACTCTTCATCTTCTCTGGTTGTTAAACCCATGTGTCCATCATCACTGGGTGTTATACTGAGATTCCTTAGCCTGTCTACTAGTCGAGACTCTTCGTCTTCTATGTCACAATCGAGCTCATAGTCTCTGCTGCATTTATGGGCTTCAATGCTCTTTCATCTATCAATCACCTCCTGAATAGTCTTCATTCCACTGGCATATGCCTTGAGACTCTTCATCTTCTCTAGCGATCACCCTAAAGTCTCGTCGAGTCCTCTGGCAGAAACAATCAGTCGTTTCTAGCAGTTACACTATGAACCTCCAAAAACTGCATTAGCAACTAAATCACCACTGATCGATTAACTGTGAAGAGAAACATTATCCCTTCGATTATATTCCTGAATAAGCTACACTGTTGGATCATAAATGATGGGTCTCGCGCTTATTTTTCCATTTCACAATTTGGCATTTCAACATTTTGGCATTCCTATGGTGAGGCATCTCGTCTCTCCAAGTCGCTATCTCCGAAATGGATATTAGCTTCATGCTACCTCCTCCCTTGAGCCTTCATCGATGTGACCATAGGTTATGACCAGAGGCCAATTATGAACATGCATTTCACATTTCGCATTTCGGGGAGTCTGTGATAAGTCGTCTCGACTCTCCATGTCCCAGCCTCCGAAATGGAGCTTGTCTCTTCGAGCTCTTCTCTACAGCTCTTCGATGATGTGACCACCGATGGTGACCAATCGCTTATCCATACAGTGCTTTCACAATTTTTCATTTCGACACTTTGAGACTCCTATGATGAAAAGTCTTGACTCTTGACTCCTCCAACTTCTGGTATCCGAAACTCTGGTCGATGTGCCTATTTCAGGATTTTTTGCATTTTTCATTTTGGCACTTCGGGACTTCTGTGATGAAGAGTCTCGACTCTTGACTCCTCCAACTCTCGGTATCCTAAACTCTGGTTGATGTGCCTGTTTCAGGATTTTCGACGTTTCGCATTTCGGGACTTTGGGACTCCTGTGATGAAGAGTCTCGACTCTTGACTCTTCCAACTCCCAATATCCGAAACTTCGATTGATGTGCCTGTTTTGGGATTTTCGACATTTCTCATTTCGGCACTTCAAGACTCCTGTGATGAAGAGTCTCGAATCTTGACTCATCCAACTCCCGGTATCCAAAACTCCGGTTGATGTGCCTGTTTTAGGATTTTCGACGTTTCACACTTCGGCACTTCGGGACTCCTGTGATGAAGAGTCTCAACTCTTGACTCCTCCAACTCCCAGTATTCAGAATTCTGAAATGAAGTCTTTGTTTCTAATACCCAAAATGGAATTTAGCTTTTGATCTTTCCATGTGATCATCGTTGTGTTGTTGGTCGTGATCTTTTCCACCAATGACAAACACACATACACTGCACTGTGCATGCACCTCTACACTATCTCTTATGGTCTTCACGAGCTTGCTCTGCTGCGTCTTCCCAAAATATGTCTGGTGCCCACCTAGCACATTATACCTGTACTCAATCCATCATCATTGTTGTACTTTCCATCAATGACAAGCATACACTGCCTATAAAACATGCCAAAAATCTCCCCCTTTGGCATTGATGGCAACAAAGGAACCTAGACCTGTTCTTTTCTCCCCCTTTGACATCAATGTCAAAGAAAACACGCTCCCCCTGAGTTGTTGCAGTATTTTTCGGAGGTATCAGATATTCAATCAATACAACCTCCCCCTAACAGGATGGACTCTCTTAGGTGTGAGACGGGATGACACCCAGCTTCTGTCAGAGATGTTCAAATGGTGTCTTGGCTAGGGGTTTAGTAAAGATGTCTGCAATTTGTTCCGTGGTTGGAATGTAATGGACCTGAACAATCTGATTGGTGACCTGCTCTCTCAGAAAATGGTATTTTATGGGAATATGCTTGGTCTTGGAGTGGAATACAGGATTCTTGGACATGCTAATGGCACTAGTGTTATCACAATGAATTGGGATCGGTGCAGGTTATTTTACCTCCAAGTCTGCAAGTGTTTGAATCATCCATAATACCTGAGTGCAACAGGTAGCATCAACAATGTACTCTGCCTCTGTAGTTGATTAAGAAATGGAACCTTGCTTTTTACTCAACCATACTACTAGAGAATTTCCTAAGAAGAATGCACCTCCAATCATGCTTTTCCTTTCATCCATGCAGTTAACCCAATCAA
>JASDQU010506793.1:28112-40014 GCA_032191745.1 Picea mariana
AGATTTTGAGATTATTAAATTTATTGAGAACATCGCCCCATTTACCATGTTACTAGGAAAACCTTGGATTGAAAGAAATCAGGCCAGAAGGCAAGAAGAAGAAGAAGTTTTAGAGCAGAAGAAGCAAGAGTTAAAAGATTTCATGACTAGAAGGATCACACACTTAATTGAAGAACAAAAGAACAGATCAAAGCTATTTAACACTAGATACCCGGATGTCGAAGTTGCAAGAACACTAGACAACCCATAGAAGATTTAAGTACCTGTTCCAGATAAAGAAGAAGTATCACCCTCGAATATGAGGAAAGAATCTCAACAACATGAAGTAACTATGCCAAAAGAAGATAAGAATCAGAATGGAAAAAACCATACCGAGATGAAGCTCATTGGAAATAAATATAGAAAGCTAAGTAAGAAGAGAGCTAAGATCGACAAGTTATAGAAGGTTCCAGAGGGAACTTCGCATAAGGAAAATTTGCAAAATTGGAGCTTCACTGGGATAACAAAACAACATCACATGGCACCTCGCCAGGGAAAAGAAATATAGTCGTTGGGACCAATATAACCATTTGGCCGAACCCCCGAATGGGTAGAAAGGCATTTATGGTTCGCTACCAGACCGTTGGACTGCACTGTAATGGACATAAAAAAGTTAATGAAGGCTTCTCGACCGTTGTAAGCAATCCGTTGCCAAGTTATCTATTTATCCCGTTGCGCCATGCACCGAGAACACTTTTGATAACTGTGAATATGAGCTCGTAGAATTTTTGATTTTACACAGTGATCATTTCACTATTTTCCTCTATCCTATTACAGTGTCTAAGTTACTCCTCGAACCCGAAGATTTCCAACCCCGAGCGTGTATGTCGGACGAGTTCAACGCTGTAGAGAAAGTTGTCGTAGAAGTTCTGATCGACCCCATGACTGGAAGAGTCATGTTGATGTCTGCAGGTATATAAGCTTCATCGACGAGAACGGTGCAAGCCTCTCCGTCGATTGCTCACGGTGCCGGACCATCCCGACCATCAGCAGAAAGAGAACCAAGCATAAAGATGACCTCACAAATGAAAAATTGATTCCAACCTTATTGCCCAATTACATCCTGCCTCTGGCTAGCATAGTGAATCGTGATAGCGCACCAAGATATTTTGAATACACCATAGTTACTGCGTACCTCTCGAAGGGAATATGCATAGTTCGAGCAGAGCAGGCTAAGATCAAAGCATTGAAGTTCAACGACTTCAACCTCAGAGATCACAATATCTACGGTATGCTCGCCCCATACAAGTACCTAACCAGAACAAAGGGGAAGAATTCAAAGATCATCCCTTAGTCATGGACAATGAACCTTGTGTAGTCCACCCTGCTAAATGTCACGAAGATCCCACACTTCGGAAGACACCAGGAAGTCAACGCTTGTGTCAAGCTACTACTATCGTGTTACCATGGCGACTAATTATGGCTAGACCGTCGCATTACAGTTGACCCAACACTGATCCACAAAATCACAGGACTGAGTATGCAAGGACCCGACCCGCAGGACTTTTATCCAAGAAAAGCCGCAGATCGTGCACTCGCACAGAAGATCAAGGATACATATGGCGACATTGAGAAGGGAACAAGAGGCTACAAGGTAGATTTCATCCAGAGTGGTGCAGTGCGCCTATCATGTCAAGTGATAGTTGGAAATTTAGTAAGGAATAACTGACCTATGCAGGTCACCGACTTTGTCGTTGACCTCGCAGGGAAGTGCACAAAAGGCCTACATATGAACTGGGCGAAGTACCTAGTTAACCAGTTGGAACTAGATTTCTGAGAAGCACATGATTAGGGTTATGAATTTCATTTCAGCTGGCTCCTAGTCCTCATTGCATTTGTTTCCTGGGAGATGCCGAAAGGAGCAACCTTCCCATACATCGAGCCGTTTGAACCACTTGCTGCAAAGTTCGCAACCCTGTGGTATTCAATTGATATGAACAAACAATGACAATCGAATGCTGTGTTTCATACATACTACCTCCAGCTAAAGTGAGCCATCGAAGCCGAGCCTCGCATGACTTTGAAAACCTTACAAAGGTTCCGACCCCTGATGAAGTTCAACACAGATCGACACTTCATCTGCATTATAGCGCGAGCAGATGAACATCAAGAGCAACTCCAGTCATATTATAAGCTTACAAAAGAAGACCTTGAAGAAATCACTAAGGAATGGTCCGCTGACCTCCTTATCCCCACCAACCCCATAGATATATCTGATCTTGATAGCCCAGAGGACACTCATAAAGAACATAATCCACTTGGAACTAGCAGACAAAAGAAGACTAAGGAGTTCCAAAACTTAAGCAACACCTCAGGAAAGACTCCTTCAGTGTCACCTGACTGAAGGGGTGATGACGAAGTAGAAGTTGAAAAGAAGCCCAATGAAGTAACACCATCCAGAGATGAGGTTGACCCCTTGAAGAAGAGGAAGGTTTCCCCCTTGAAACCTTCTTCCCAGAAGAAATCGAAAGCCACTATGACCAAGACTTCATCATAGCAGCCCTGAACGACGCTTCACTGAAAATATTAGAGAAACAAGGAGCAAAGCAGGAGTAAATGTATGATAGAATTGAAATCAAACTCCGAGGGGTACAACAGGCCCTTCAGTCCAACCGCACAGTCTCCACTGCGCCCCTGCCATCAAGAGAACTAGAGTTGGGAGATGAACCAACCTAACTCCATCGACTAGCTGATACTGTAATGTCCCTTTCCAAATAGAAGCTCCAGAGAGGAGGCTTAATGGTCTAAACCACCCCGTTAGACTATAGCCAAGGCGAAAGAGGGGTAAACAGGGTTACTAGAGGTCACTCCAGTCACATGTGTTATATTCGGAAAGTGACATTGAGCTAAAAAGGGTTAAAATCACNAGGGTTTTGGAAAGCTATAAAGGAAGGGTTAATGACCTAATTCATCATTATGCAGATTATGACTTGTCATTGAGGAGAAGAGGCACATCTCAGGAGAGATAGTTCAGTGTATTCCAAAAGGAAGACACCAGTTGGCTGATTTCGGTGTTGAAAGACACACCCTAGTCACCAGGAAGATCATCTAGGTCTTCCATCATTATTCATTGATTCTGAAGTTCTCCCATATTTCGGGTATTATCTTTTAGTTGCTTATTTGTATTCCAGCTAAGATCCTTTTGTCTTTTGATCTAGCCGAGTGTTTTTATTTTATTTAGCCACAGTTACTTATTTGTATTCCGGCTAAGATCCTTTGTCTGTTGATCTAGTTGAGTATTGTTAGTTTATTCAGCTGCATTCATCCATTTTGTAATCCACATAGATATCATAATACAAACTTTGCAGTCCTTTGTCGCATTTATTATTTGTATGATCATTTATATGCTGTAAACCTTTGATCCTACACACACATTAGCAACGTTTCCTAGACTAGCCAAGTCAAGAACATTACATATATAGTCGAAGCTCGCCTTCGATGAGCACAAGAAGAAACAGAACAAGCCACCCATGCCTTGAAGCAAGTGCAAGGAGTACTTGTAGAGTAGTGTCGAGATGCAGAACATGAAAAGATTGCTCTCCAAGAAAAGTTCGATGAAGAAAAAACACAGATACAACAAGGAAAAGAACAGTTGCTCGCGGAGCAACTCGAAGTGAAAGAAGCGGTCAACAGAGAACTTTGCTCTGTGAAAGTCGTAGAAATAAAGGTAGAGGATCGAGTCACACAGTAAGTAGAGAAACTCGCAGAAGATATCCAGTGGCTACAACAATGCATAACAGATTTAGAGCTCCACGCAATGCCCAAGACTCCATAAGATGTAAGGGATCAAAGAGAAGCAACTTATCGAAGTGCAATTGAGAGAATAAAATCCCTTGGTATGGAATGTAAGCAACTTACCGATCACAGTGCCCAGACCTGCGAACGACTCACTGAGAATCCAGAACTGAAGGCACTGGAGTCGTAGCTCCAAGAGGCGAAGTATCAAGCCGAAATGATACAAGCGCAGCTGAAGCCCCTATTAGTTGTGGAAATAATGAAGCGATCCCAAGAGCAATGCACCGCCCAACAGAAGATCCACACTATCCAAAGCAGAGTTATGGAAGTAACTCAGAGGCTCCAACCTGTACAAGATAAGGATTACCAATTGTTCACAGAGGTCGAAGGCCGAGGAGAAAAACTGGAGCAGGTTGTCATTGTAGTTGAACAACGCTTGGAGGGACCCTTGAACGAGGTAGTCATCCAAGAGTTCGCTGCACAAGAGACCATGGCACAACAACAAGTCAAAGCAACTTGAGCCAATATCAATGATTTCAAAGTAGAACTACCCAGATTAGAGTGACTCAGGACGAGTCACATGTGAGTGTTGGGGGCCTATTGGCCCTTGACCAAGTTTTGGGAGATCCTTGGTCAAGTTTGACCTATTTTTGGACTTCGACAACCTTTCGAAGGAGGAGAGTAAGATGAAGCAGAGATCGCGGGATCTTGACCCATTTTTGGGTCCTTTTTGGGATTTGGGATTATGTAACGGGTATGGGATGTCGGCCCATGGGTTTACCCATGTTTAGGCCTAGTTTGAATGTATAAATAGATGCTAAAGAAATGTAGTGAGTACGAATGGCTAATTGTTAGATCTATGTGATTGAAGGATTGTAAGTGCTCTGTGCATACTGTGTGAGACTTGTAGAGCTACGTGCAAGTAATTGTAAGAAGGCTTGGTGCTTTACCCTAGCTCGAAGAAGCAGGATCTGGTGGAGTGCACACAGATCTCCTGTCTTCTGCGGAGTAGGATTTTGATGCTATGTTCCTGTAAGAAGCTTGACAAAGATAATAACGAAGAAGAGTTGGTGGACGTAGCCCCAAGGTGGGGGTGAACCACGTATATGCTGTGTTGCTCTTTTTTGTGCAATGTTTTGATGTGTTTATGTCTTTACTTTCTAAGTGCTTTGATATAGATAGATAGATCTGTTTATGCTTTGTGCTAATGATATATATGGATGTTAGATCTGACTTATATGAATGTGCTAGTGCTTGAATTTGTTATATCTAACCCACTTCTCTATGATAAGTGCTTAGATACATCAGATCTAAATGAATGATGCGATGCTCTATTTTACCTGTGGAGTAGATAGTGGTTAAATATTGATGAGCTGTCGGTGCTAAGTGCTTTGTTAAGTATTACAATCACAGATCCGTGTCCCAGCTAAGGTTACAGACACCTGAGTCCTGCAACCACCCCTGCCTCTACCTCGGGTGAGACTTCAACTACTTCGCAGGTGTTTCCGAAAGGGACGATAGTTAGGGTTTTTTTGGTGCGTTGTTGTAGCATTGAACCCTGGGTCTGCCCCGGTGCCAACAATTATATTATAAATAAAATATTTGTAAATAATTTTAGACACCGTGTAAAAAACCCTCCATTTTTCATTTCTGTAAAAATTATAGATAAAATAGCCCATTATTGCCTAATTGACGACGATTCGGGGCCAAGCGTAATGTCAAAAATCATCATGGAAGAGCTAGGCTTATCATGTACTAATGAAAATTCTAGAAGCATGCTCTCCTATAACAGTCTACAAAAATCAACTATAGGTGAAATCAAAGACGTGACTTTAGTTCTGTGTGCACATCCTGAAATAAGGACAACCCTCAACATTCAAGTAATTGACATGCCAATAAGTAACTATTCTATCATCTTAGGAAGAGACTGGCAAGCCTTGAAAGGTGGATATCTTTCACTTGATAGGACACACTTATCCATTCCTCCAAATGGAAAGAATATGTCAAGGAATAATTAGGAGTGTACTCCATCTTTGCGGATGAGGGTGACACTACCCTAGAACAAATTGATCTGGAATATGGTATGTGGTACATGCACTTCGACGGATCATGCTCCAACGAAGGTAATGGAGCTGGCATTATCTTATACTCACCTGTAGGTAAAATTCACAACTTTTCTTATAGGTTAGAATTTTCTTGCGCGAACAATGTTACCGAGTTTGAAACATTATTGCTAGGCATTGAAAATGATGATAACTTAGGTTGTGGACACCTTATAGTTTTTTGGGACTCTAAACTTGTTGTGAAACTTGTACATAAAATATACTCTCCTAGAAATAAGTTGATGAAACACTACACCCAAGCTGTTTGGATGCTTATCTTGAACTTATTATCATTTAACATCACTAATGTTAAAAGGGAACTTAATTCGATGGCTGATGGGTTAGTTGTATTTGCAACATCTCCCACTCAACAACTTCTGCCTCAAAGACCTGATTGTACTTTTCAATATTTATATCGTCCTCACATTCCTAATAATGTAGAGTCATGTAAGGTCTTCCCTAGTGATGAAGGCATCTGCGCTTTCATAAAAATGAACCATTTAAGCCCAAGGAGATTATATCCATGGAAAAAAACAAAATTCCGAAAGGCTTGACTCCTCTCGAAAGTTCATTTTCATCGAGTGATGTAGGAAACAAAGAAACACATAAAGAAGATGAGTCAAAAAGGAAAGTGGGTGAAGCCATTTCCTTGAACATTGGAACAGCCGATTCCCCCAAGAATGTTAAGATAGGTGCCCAATGTACTAATGAAGAAAATCTGAAATTCACTGAGTTACTTAGTGAATTTCAAGATGTTTTTGCTTGGTCATATGAGGATCTTAGTGGTTTTGATCGTACTCTTATACAACATGCCATTCCTATTAAGGAAGGGATAAAACCAGTTAGGAAAAAACAAAGACCCATTAATCCCGCACTTGAAGCTACTATTAGGAAGGAGTTGGAAAAGCTTTTGAAGGTTGGTATAATTTTCCCGGTTAAATATTCTGAGTGGGTTTCCAATTTGGTCTCCGTTTGGAAGACAATTGGTTAGATACGATTATGTGTTGACTTCCACGCATTGAATAGAGCGAGCGTAAAAGACCATTTTTCTCTCCCTAACATGTAGATGTTTTGTAGCAAGTTGCAGGGTCACAAATGATGTCATTACTTTATGGTTTCTCTGGTTATATTCAAATCAAGGTAAAAAGGACTGATATATACAAAACCACTTTCACTACACGTTGGGGTACATTTTCTTATGAACACATGCATTTTGGATTATCTAATGCAGGTGCCACCTTCCCAAGAGTTATGCAGATAGCATTTGACTATTTGATCGTTAAGATTATCCAGGTTTATCTTGATGACTTGACTATTTATTCAAAGAATCGATTGAATAATTTTGGTCATCTTAGAAAAGTTCTCATGTAATGCAGAAAGTTTGTCATTTCTTTAAATCCTTCTAAATCTATTTTTGGCATTACCAAGGGAAAGCTCCTTGGACATATTGTTTCTAATTAAGAAATAAGCATATATCCCGAAAGGATTGCTGCTATTTTGAACCTTCCTTCCCTCACTTCCAAAAATGAGGTTCAAGCCTTTATGGGCATTATCAACTTTGTTCGTAGATTTTTTTCTGATTTTGCTTTAATGGTCAAACTAATTCATAATATTCTAAAGCAAGATCTCTACTTTTCTTGGACTAAAGACATCGAAAATGATTTCGTAAGGATTAAGAAGGCAATCAGTTCCGCACCGGTTGTGGTGAAACCAGACTTTGAGAAAGATTTTATCGTATACACTAATGCCACTAAGGAAGCAATTTCTGCTATTCTCTTACAATGTGATGACCAAAATAACGAAAAACCAGTAGCTTACATGAGTCAAATCTTATTAGATGATGAATTCAACTATTCTTATATTGAAAAACATGTTTTTTTTCTTGTTAAAGCTGTGGAGAAATTTCTCCACTTTATCCTAGGCAAGCACAAACATGTAAAAGTCCCTTTGCCTGCTGTCAATTTTTTGCTTTCATAGACTTATCTTTCAGGGAATCTTGCACATTGTCTTGCCAAGATCCAAGAGCATGATTTAACCATCATGACTTCGAAAACAATTAAGGGACGAGACTTAGCCCTTCACTTAGCTCAACATGCTGAAGCAAGTGAAGAAATTGACGATCGAGATAATACTCTTTCAACACTATTTTATATTGAGTGTCAAACCCTTTCTATAGCTGAACATCCCTGGTATAAAAATATGGTGTATTACTTGCAATATCAGAAATGTCCAAATTATTTAGATACTCATCAAAGGAGAAGGCTTCGTCTTGAATCTTACATATATATTATTTTAGGAGACTTTTTGTTCAGGAGGTCTACTGATGGTATATTACTTCAATGTGTGAATAATGAGAAAGAACAAAAAATGTTACAGGAAACTCATGGATCTTCAGATTCTGTTATTCACGTGGGAGGCCACTTTTTTGAAAAATTTATTGCTTTTAAAATCATTAGAAAAGGTCATTACTGGCCTTCAATTTTTTGAGATTCTTTTAACTTCTCAAGATCTTGTGACAAGTGCCAAAAATTCGCTGGGAAATAATGTCTTTTTGCCATGCCTTTGCAACCTTTCCTCCCCGATTTTTGTTTTTCTAAATGGGGTCTGGACTTTATTGGTCCTATTAATCCTCCGTCTTCAGCAGGGTAGGTTTTTATATTGACAACCACAGATTATTTCACTAAATGGATTGAAGCTGTCCCACTTAAACACTCACATGATGAACAAATATTTCCTTGAAACTAATATTTTCTAGATTTGGCATTCCTTTAGAAATTATTACAGATAACGACCCCGCTTTTATTTTCGTTAAATTGACTCAGTTTTTAGCTAAGTTGGGGGTCAAGCATTTCACGTCATCAACTTATTACCCTCAAGGAAATGGGCAAGATGAGTCTACTAACAAAAATCTGGTTAGGATCATAAAGAGGCTCATTGAAGATAAGCCTCGTCAATGACACACCCTCCTCACTTACGCCCTTTGGGCAGATCACACTACTACCAAGGTAAGCATAGGTTGCACTCCCTTTCAGCTTGTTTATGGTCAAGAAGCTATTTTGCCTACTGAACTGGAACTTTCTTCTCTACGATTGATGGTACAGAGTGAAGAATTAAATTCTTCTAATATCTCTCAAAGGATAAATGCAGTGTTAGCTTTAGAGGAACAAAGACTGTTTGCCTTGGAAAACATAAAGAGAAGACAACAAATCATGAAGAAATATTTCAACAAAAGATAAAAAGCTGTCAGATTTAAAGTAAATGATAAAGTCTTGCTTTGGGATTCAACCCATGCTGACACAGGAAGACATTCAAAGTTTCAAAAATTATGGCTGGGTCCTTTTAAAATCGCTTTTATCATGGGCACAAATTCTTATTTTCTAAAAGACTTGGAAGAACAATTATTTTCCTGTAGTACCAACGATTCCCACTTGAAACACTATGTAGAACCAATTTGAAAGATGAATGTTGCATGGAAGTCACTGCTGTATTGTAGTTTTCTGTTTCACTGTTCTGGTTTTTCTTTGCTGTTTTTCATTTTCTGTTGTTTCAATTATGTTGTTTTTCTTTTATTGTTTTCCTTTTTGTTTATCAAAAATAAAATTTGGATTAGTTTTTCCACAACGATGCTATTCTGTAAGTATTGTTGATCAATAACAATCAAGTTACACAACTGTCATGATGTCCCCCTTGTAGACATCAATGAAATTGCTTTCTGCTTCCAGTACTACTATTAGATAGATGATTAGATTTTCATCCCTACTTTATGCTATCCCTTTTTTCCCTGAGATTCAAAAGAGCATACCAGAAAATTTTCTCCTTAAAAAAAGAACCGCTTTCACTGTGACCAATCAAATATTATGCATATAGGAACAAACCCCCTCATATGTATCACTTTTTATGAGATTTTCCCAAAGTCCCAGATCATTTTTTCCCTTAAACCGCCTCACTCCCACTGTTTCATAATCATTCTGGTAAATAATTCTTTGATCTACGGTTCACCTGGTCTGCAAAACCGGACATTCTGAGTTCTTAATTTGTTGGAAACATATTTCCCTACGGATTTACCCATTTGTTGACGCTTGAAAGCGCAACGATGAATACTATGCTTGCAAATGATTTCCAAGCTTTATTATTTAACTATATTAATAATAACTAGTAGGTGGGACCCACTTGTTTAACTTATGGCACTATGATGGATAAACATCGGTTATATTTTGGTTGCTTATGTATTGGTTGCGGCACAAATTTGTACAACTCATTTTCTTCAAATCATGGTTTAATTGTTATGGTAATATGTGGTGGTTGGGTGATTAAAACAAGGAACACCATGGTGTTGATTATCTCTCATGAAATATGATTATGCTGCCTTTTGGATGAAAGAATTACACTCCATTTTTAATGTCGATATTGTATATTTTTCATAGCAAAGATTGGGTGATCTCCACCCTTGCTACTATTGTTATGCACATTGGTTGAATTGCAATTGGGTTGTGTTCCTAGCAAGTTGTCATATGAGAAAATTTGACAGTGGCAAGGGGTGGCACACTTTGGACTATCGCGCACTTTGTAAAGTGTAATATGGAAAGTTAGGATATTTGGTTGTATTAATGGTTTTGAATGTAGTGTTATGATGAGATGGCTAGTGGTCTTGGCTCGTATTAAGATATGAATGAGTGTTGAAGGAAGAAGCGATGTGCAGTAAATGCACGTCACTCAAACTTCCCTCGAGCCTGCCACCCTAGTCATTCTTGCATTTTTTCTCTGTTAGTTGCAGTTGCTCTGCCTTGCCTGGTCATGGAGGAAGTATACAACCTTGGTTTTTCTCCTCATGCAACCTTTTACAGGTATGGGGTTTTCTTTATTTTCCATCCATGATATTTTCTCTGCCCTTAAATCAAATGTTGGCTCTGGTTGCTTGTGGTCTGTGGGATTCTCAAGCTGTTATGATGTTTTTGGAACTATGTATTTATGGTTGCATCCTTGGTTTCCTGTGGTGGTTTTTATGAGAATGTTGGCATTAAAAAGTTGGTCGCGGTGTCCTTGCTGTGTGTAATTCTTCGTAGGGAATTGTTGAGTAAAAATTGTGGTTGATCCTGCCTTGCCTATGATTATATATTCAGGTTTAGCCTCCCTATTGAAATGGGTTATTTCAGTCAGCCTAACCTCTGGGATTTGTGAATACCCCACATATAGATTGATATTGCTGGTCTTTGTGGTTAGTATACCCATGCCATATTTCGACTCTGTGGATGATTAAGTGAAATATGACTAAAACCTCCTGTGCCTTGTCCTGGCAAAACCCTCAGTTGTTGGCCTACTTACTTATGAACTCACTATCACTATTGCATGGTGAACATTATACATATATGAGAACATTGCTACCCAGATTTTGATAGAGCACTATTCGTTCTATTTTGGTTGGGCATGGGTTTTTATTTGGTCACTCGTTATGTTGTGTTGAAGGAAGTGTTGGTTTCACTTGTTCTTTGGAAGTTATAGTCTGTTATTTGAAGCTCATGCAGTCAATAGCAATGTTGCGAATTATTGTTTCCGTGATCGATTATAATAAAGGCACCCGTGGAATGAGTTGTCTATGCTATTCAATTGCCAAATCCTCTGTTTAAGTTGCCCCGCTATCTCTACTCTTATTGTCATTGACATTTCTTGAACCCTACACATTACAGTGAAAGTTTTGCTTACTCTAGTTTGAGTTGATGAGATCACTGTTCTTCCTCGATTACTTGGGCACGAGTTTAGTTGGTTCCTTGTTTGGCAATTTTGGAAAAGAGTCTGTCTTCATCTATTCATTGAAAATTTCAGTTGTTGAAGCTTGTGTTCCTGACAAAAAATGTTATTTTTCTTGGTTCAATCATTATGTTTATTGTTAAGAAAATGCACCTATGTTCGAAATGTCTAAGGCTCAAATAGAGTAATAATGCCTAGAATAAAATTAGAAGAAGCTGCATTGAACATTGGTTAAATTAATAATGGATATGAGTTTGTTTGGGAGCACTGTGTGTGACCCT
>JASDQU010506794.1:3572-20669 GCA_032191745.1 Picea mariana
TGAGCATCCAACAAATTCTTGACCTCTTTCTCCATAATAGGCAATAACATGGGGTTAATATGCTTGAGATTTTTTCTGAAAGGCTTAGTGTCATATTTCAAAGGTATCCTATGCTCAATGATGCTAGTATAATAAGTCTATGGGTCTTCATACTTCCTTGCAAACACATCATAAAATTCTTTCAACAATTGGACATATTCAGCCCTCTAATCTTTTGATAGGCAACTAGAGAGTTTAACATATTTTCGTTCTTCTTCAGTGCCTAAATTACAGTCTATGAGATCCACAATTTCTTTATAACTACTCACCTTCGCAGAAACATCATTATTATCAAAGAGACTTTCTAAAGGAACCAATCCTTTAGGAATTTGATTGCTATGCAATTGAACAATTTTATGATCTGCAATTTTGTTCAAAAATTTATCAGCATGCAGATTTTTATCATTGTAACATATTGCTCTTGTGAGCATGTGTTATTTACTTATTCTTTGAGGACACTTGCATGCAATTGATCTGGTTATAGTACATGGTTATTTTTTTCGCTTATGGATTCTTATGATGATGTTGATGGATTATGATTTTTATGTTATTTGTTATATGTGTATTGACAAATGTTGTTGATGAGTTTCCCTGAGTGTGCAGGACACTTGATGGATTGTGGATTCTGAGGGCATCAATGGACCTCCTTAGACTTCAGATTGAGTCAGGGAGTGGATTGTATTGGTTTGATTGTTTCATTTATGCATATGTGACATATGATCGATTATGGTATGATTTTGTATATGGACCATTGACAATGTTTCGTTGATGGATGCAAGCTAACAGATACTTGCTAATTTGACTCACATAAGTAGTAAAGGGGCCATGCACATAGACTATATATTTGATAAAACAAAACAAGAACAATAACATGGCG
Source organism: Picea mariana (assembly GCA_032191745.1). Lineage (NCBI taxonomy): Eukaryota > Viridiplantae > Streptophyta > Pinopsida > Pinales > Pinaceae > Picea > Picea mariana. The sequence continues at coordinate 4,489 of JASDQU010506794.1, forward strand.
GAAAAGGCATACTAGACAACTCTCTAATGTATTCACTCCAATGTTACATATTTATAGTACAATGGGTGATGCCACCTCATAGAGACATTTGCTCTAGATCCTAAAATCATGCATGATGACTAGGATAGGAAATATTAACTGAATCATTAGTCATCACTTGAGGATATATTTCTAATCCTAAATGAATAATACAAATAAAGGTGACGGTTTAGACTTAGTGATTGGTAAAGGTAATCCATAGTCTAACNCAATCACAAGTTCGGTCAATAATACCAGTGATAAAGAATGAACTGGTATCAATTCCAAGTCTTCATAGTGAAAATCATGAGTTGAGCCTCAATGAAGAACTGCCTAAAAAACCACCAGTCTAGATGTTGAATGGTTCATCTAAAATGAACTGGAAGAGAGATGAGATATGGAAGTGAACAACTGCAATATTTGAACATTCCTGATTGCTTGGCCATTTGATCATTTTTCCAAGTATTTTAGCTAGAAGAATCTGATATCTTCTACTAATTGGTGAACATGTAGTATCACCACTCTACTATCAGTGTATCACTGAAAGTGCTCTCTGAATCTGTGGTTTGGGATAACCATTGACCAATTGATACCATGTATATAATGGTTTTTGGATAACCACTAACCAATATTAACACTTTTAGGTGTCCAACAACATCCCAATGTATAATGTGTATGATTCAATTGCAAGTCATTGAACCATAATCCTGCCAAAGTCTGCCATCTCTCGAAAATCCCACTATGTAATCATGTGAGCCAAGATGCAAGCAATTTGTTCACTTAATGTAAACTCCAATCTAATGAGAGCAAACCAAGAGAATTGAATCGGATTCTAGTCTGACACATCCCTGAAAATGCCTAACAACTCAATCAAATACCAAGCTACAATGCAGAAGGATCCTCTTGTCCTCTGCTAGGTTGAATGACCATCTATGTGAACCAAGCGTCCACATCATTGCTCTCAAAATCAAAATCAACATCACAACTATGTATGATTCAAATTAAACTTATTGAACCATAATTCTGCTAAATTCTGTCATCTACAGACAATAGTTTCCCATTTGGAAAATTTCATGCCCATCTAGCATACTTGATGTTTGTTGTTGTCGAAACTTTTTGTTTAAAAACCATATTCAATTCCATCATCAATTCCCCCCTTTTTCAGTTGAAAGGAGAGACCACAAGTGGTTTCATGAACCATCGTCACTGGAATTTTGAACTCCCCCCCTTAAGGCGCATGATATTTTCATCATTGTACTCCCCCCTTCTAGGATAAAGAGAGTACCATACTTGTTCCATTTGAGTACAACACAAAGTGGGCATGAAAAGAAAACCACATGTTATCTCATCCCGTGAGGGCCATGCTCGAAAGATATTGTATAAGGGGACCACTTATGTGAGGTAAAAAAATGTTATGTGCTACAATATTGGTCTTTAATTGAGATTGAATTCTACGGTAAGACTTATATAATCACTTGGTTGTTGATGACCAACTCCAAGGATCGATCCACTCATAGTGAATATTCAATCTTGCAAGTTTCTTCATGTTGAACATCTATCTGAAGAATGGTTATGCTTGCCACAATGTTGGAAAGGATGGAGATCAAAACATTGATTCTCCATGTGACCAACTTGATTTCAATGTTAGCATGTCGCATTATGATGCTTAACTTGAACAAGTGAAAGTGAATCTTCTTGAAGGAATCCAGCACTTTGGAACTTGATTGGTTTGAAATAATCAGGAATATGATAGGTAACTTCCTTTTCATATCCAAGTCCTATTCTATTCTTGTTGTAGATGATTTCTTCCCAAGGTCTAATAATGGGCTTGGAAATAGTATTCTGAACCTGTTGCTTTGAAATCCATGGAAGTGGATTTACTGCATGTTTTTTCATCATTGAAAAGTTTTCTTCACTAAACTCAAAAGAAAACTCTTGAAATGTAGGTTCAAGAATAGCTTCATTTTCGTTTTCATCTGGAGTTGTCTTACTCAGTTGCTCCTTCACTCATTATTGATCAAAATCATCATCTTCATCATCATAGAGAGGGTTGTGCTGAACAAAAACTAGTTCATAACACTTCACTGGCTGTTGAGTTTTGAGATCCCTGATTTCATCATTCAATAGTTGGGATAGAGATTGAAGAAGTATAACTTTATCTTGCGTCAATTGCAAAAACGTTAGCACTGATTGAAGAGTTCTTTTGTTCAATATCACTATATTTTCTTTAGTGGTGTTTATTAGAGTGTTCAGTAACTCGAATAATTCGAGACTTCGATCCATTTCAAAACACTAAAGGAGTTATCCTTCTGTAGGTAGATCTTTATTACAATTTGACTTGACAGAAGAAGAATTATATACAAATTGTTCACTCAAATCGCTCACGTGTACTCGCTTGCTTGAAATTTTCTTTCTTTCTTCCAAGAAGTTCAAGGTGTCGGACACTACTGAAAATGCACCCAAAATGAGTCCCTTTCACAACCTACTAGCACTCCCATCGTGGCCCGAATTGTATGTTAACGATTACCTAGTTCAAGAGGTCCATGATGTCGTGAGGGCAGCCTAAGACATCCATTCATGAAGATTTCTAAGGGGCACACAATAAGGCATGTTCCTTATTCCTTAGAATCCCTTAGTATCTCACAAGGTCGCCTGAATGGAGTGTTTTCTCCAAGGATTGGAAAACTACCAAAACCAGTCAAGGGAAAGTTGCACCCTTGGACCACGAAGTGCGTCTTGAATGGATTGTTGCGGAAGTAACGCTTGATTCAATGAATCTAGGTGGTCTAGAAAACCTTGAACGAATAATTAAACCTTTTTAAATACTTAAACATTGTCCAATTTAATTAATTAATTAATTAAGGATTGAAATTATTAATTTTACATCCCCAAATCAAAGTCTCAGCCTATTCAAAAATTAAGCCTAAGTTGGTAAGAATACTAAAACTAAATTTATTAACTATATCAAAATAGGAATGAGGTGAATCAATATAAGAAATTAAGAAAAGTGAAATAAACCTAAAGATTGATTTATTACACATATGTGCAAGAAAATACCAAATTGGAATTTAAGATAAGAAAGGAATAAAGATGAAAGATTGTGTATGCATAGAAAGGTATCTAGAGTCTAGTTAACACTAGTCTAACTAGAAGAAGGTTCCTATTTTAATTCAACTCAGATTTATTAAGGCGTCAGACATTAAATGGTAAGAAGGGGAATAAAGAGGCAACTATGAGCAAATTAAGGAGTGTTTTTAGGAAGGGTGAAGGAAATTGGCTTTAATTAAATTAAAATGTGGAATTACTTGTGCATCTTCGAGAAAGGGTGACAAGTGTACGAGGGAAATAATTCTAATTTATCTAATTAAAAATTGAATTAATTGTGCAAGTGGGAAGTTGTCATTAAGGAAACTCCTATAAAGAAAATGGTAAAGAGGGGAAAGGATGACATTGGTTATGGGTAAAGTTATGTTGTAAAATTTTTGACTGGTTTTACTTGTGAGAGTTGGGATACCCTGCTTGGGAGAGAGTGGTGGCTCTACCTTGCTAGGCAAGTTGGGAGCTAAAGGATTTATGGTTGTGTGTGTGCATGGCCCCTTTGCATCTCGGGGGGATAAGGGGGAAGAAGAGTACCCCTAGCGTTGGTTTGGAGGTACCAGTGAAGTCTCAATGATGAGCAAACAAGAGGAAGGAAGGAGAACCATTGTTGGAGGACATCTTCATATTTCATCTTCAATTCTTCTTCGTCGGTTACGATATTCTTATTGAGATTTGGAATTTTATTAAGATTAAATTGTATAATATAGTTTCAAAAATTCTCCATAAATCTGTGATTGCAATTCTAAATTTCAATTTGGCAAGATCCTTGAAGGTTTCTGTAAAATCTAGAAATGATTAAACACTACCAGTAGAGATGTGTAAGTATACCGAATGTGAAATATATTGGTCGCTTCCATTGATATGCTTATCAGAATTTTAAATTAAATTAAATTATTATTTGTATAAGATGTGATTATTGCAATGAAGGGATTCATGTATGATATTGAGTAGATTGCTTGTTATGTACGTTGGGTTTGGAAAAATCCATTTTTGAAAGATGTAAAATTTATGTTCTTGGTTGATTGTGACGTGTTGTTTCTTTTGTGAAATTTGCAAACTCCCTGCTAAGACCAAACCATCACAATTACATGGATTAGCGCACTAATTTTATAAACTGAATTTTTATGTGTGAGTATTCGATATTTGATGTGATATTGGGACAAGATGCTCTATTATTTTCCTTGGATTCTTGGCAAACCCTCATGTGTACTATACAAATCTAAATCTGATATGTTTCAAAAAAATGGTGTTAGGAAGTTATTAAGTTTGTTTGCAAGTTTGTATTCCTTAGCGAATTTTTTCCTTGTGAAAACTCGGAAACATGTTCTAGAGTGTGTGCCCTTCCCTCCTCTTTGTTTGTGGGATTGTGCATTGAACCCTGTTGTTGACTGGTGTTTTGTTTTGGGTGTTGCCCAACTAATGAACAACCCATAAAATTTGTTGTTGTTTCTTTCTTTCATTTCCTCTACATTAGAATTCAATTACTCCCTCAAGTTATTGAAAGATGAACCTACCTGTACATTGCTACATCAATGAGAAACTTGGTATTAAATTGTTGTCCATCCATCAAGCTTTTTGTTTTTGTTGCCTGTGATTTTTAGCTTCAAATTTTTCATAAATTTAGTTCTAGATCAAGGGTCGGATCAGGGGCTGGATTGAGGGTCATATCAGGGGTCGGATCAAGGTCCAGATCATATTTTGGATTTAGTTTCATATGAAAAACTTCTCTCTTGAAATTGTAGTGTATTAAACATGTTCGTGTCTAGTTTTCCCATTTCCAATTAACTATTTTTGCATTGATTTTCTACGTTTTCAAAAAGTGGTAACTTCATAAAGCTAACACCAAGAAGGGTGAGCTGAATTTGTTGATTGGTTGGACGTATACATGTTCACTCACCTCTTACCTGTCACTGCCACTTCTTGATAGACCCTGCAACAATTATTGTCCCTTCCTCTAAGCTATACAATTAATAAAAATTGTTTCTGCTGCATTAAAAAAAATTAATTGAAATTATCATAATTTAGGTGCCAAATGGAGGACTAGATTAAGTGTCATATGGAGGACCGGATTAAGTATCGTATGGAAGGTCGGATTGAGGTCTCGAACGAATTTCATATTTTTCTGCACATCGGATCAGGGGCTGGGATAGATTCTGGAACTCCTCCTTGTTTCCTTACTATGGATATGTGACTAGCCTCTGAATATTATAATTATGGGAAATTAAGATTTGTCTTCCTAAATTTTCAAATGGATTTATGAGTTATTCTGTGAGTGATTTATTTATGGTTAATAAGACTTTGATTTTCTCAATTCTTAAATGGATTGTAAATTAGTATTGTGTTCTTTATATATTGTTAAAAGACTTGGGTCTCTCTTTATTCTCTTAAATGGATACGTAGGGTAGTTGAATTCCATCATTTACTTATTACAATTAGTCTTATCTTAACTCCTTTAATGAATTCTTAAGATAGAAATTGCATCCTCGTATATGGTTTAATAAGAGTGTGTCTTCCTCAATACCTTGAATGGAATTGTAAGATTGACATTAGATTCTTATATTATTGTTGGGTCTTCCTTTAGTTCCTTTAATTGGGTTTATAAGTCAACCTTGGGTTCTTCATTTTATTGTTTAAATAAAACTTGATCTTATTTAATTTTACTTATATATGGATATCCAAGATAACATATGAATTATCTTATCTAATTCTTAATTATGGGTCTGAATTTCTTATAGTTTCTTGCAATGGAATGTAAGGTAGTCTTGGAATCTTTCCATATTTCTTGTTATGATTAAACCTCTTAGTTCTTTTAAAATGAATTTACAAGCAATAGACTTCTTATAAATTGATAATTATGATTGATTTATTATAGTTAAAGTGGATGCTTAAAGTGGTATTGAATTTCGTATGTGGTGCTTAAGGAAGGAAATAATTCTTCTTATGGGATTTTATGATTGAAAATTTAACTAGGATCTAAAGTACCTATGAATTCTTAATTAAGATATATCATGTTAGTAAGGTACATGGTTGAGTTACATAGAAGTTGGATCTATTGCAAATGGTGAAAACTTGGTTTGATGCTTGACCTGGACTAACCCTGGCTTGACAAGATACTAATGAAGATTGAATTAGATCTCTGCCCACTCCTAAGATTGTACTTATTCTAATGGGGTTCTTATTAATCTTTATTTATTATATTCTTATTTGAAATTACATTTAAGCGTTATTGAAAGATTTATTAAGTAGAGTGGATTATTATTTGCACTATGATGAATTGATGATTTAGTACGTTAATGATTCTAGTCTTGAATAGCGGTGTATGATTGAATTAGTGGGATTTAGATACTTACATGTTCCTCAGAAAAATCTCCAATCCTGAGACCTTAAGTGGTCAAAATAAATTGGATAAATCCTGGACTTGAGCATTTCTTATGTGTCTTAGAGGTCCTAACCATTCAGTATAGGTTGGGCAGGTAGTTTCCTTATGTTGTCATTTTGAGATATGGTTTGATTGAATAATAGTGATGTTGTTTTCTGTTGAATGTGATGAAATTAATTAAGTATTTATTAATTTATGTCGAGACGCATGTTACTTGTACTAAAGTTGTCTTTTTACAAAACAAATTACCTATTTTTACATTACTAATTGTGGTCATAACGGAGGGGTCATTACATATGGTATCAGAGCGGGTTCAACCCTGCGACATTGGACCGTTGCGCCTTCCACTATGTTAAATAAATGATTAAAATCACATCATTAATAAATCTTGAAAATGTCAAGGAGACAATCATGGTTAGAGGACATCGGATGAGTAGACGTCGTGGTGCAGGGAGACAAGGTATGCCTCCTCCGAGTGTATCCATGCCCGAGTAATCTAATAATTATAAGGATGGGAAGACTACTAAGGAGGAGCAGGTCGATGTGGGAATTATGCTAGGGATGATGAGATCCTTTCAGAGGATGTTGGATGCTTGATCAGATGAGGGCAGGGTGTCTGGAACTAATAATGGTTTACAACGCCCTCCAGTAGTTTGCAGTAATGTACTCAAGGAACTCAAGAAAGTTAAGTTTTTGAGTTCATGGGTACAACGAATGACTCATTCGTTGAGGCATGCTTGGAGAACATGGTGATTTGATTCGCACTTTGTGATTTCACCTCCAACATGAAAGTATGCATGGAGGTATCTCAGTTGAAGGGTAGTGCTCTTATATGGTGGAAGACGCTCCTACGTTAGCTAAACATGGTCGTCGAAGATGTGTCATGGGAAATATTCAAGGAACGGTTCCAGGAGAGGTGTTTGTCAGAGGAATTCATCGAGCGTCAACTTAATGAGTTCAATGCCTTAAGACAAGGTGGTCATACGGTGCTAGTGTATGAGGCTAGATTCATGGATCTACTTAGGTATGCCCCACACCTGAACATGGATAAGTTGAAGGTCAACAAGTTTTTTATGACCTTAACTTCAACATTTGTGCAAAGGTACGGATCCTAATGCCTCAGACATTGCATGATGTAGTCCAAAAGTCCCTCATATATGAGGAAGAGCTATGCAGTGTGGGTCAGGGAAAGACTCCTTCTAGACAAATTGGACAAACAACATCAGGAGTGCAACAACTTCTACTTCGGGGACCGGGAGTACTAGACCGAAGACCATATGTTGGACATGTTGAGAGCCACATTACTAGCAAGACTTTCTGATTGAGAAGGCCAGATTGGCTGGATAAATAGGATCCACTACAGTTGGAGATTGGGCAAGGCCCATAGGAATCATGCAACAGTGAATAATCGCCAGGACGAGCACCAACCAACTATGCTCGAGACGTAAGGTATGATTGTCTATCAGAACTTTATTATTTTGATAGATCCTGGTGCTACAGAGATATTTTTTTCTAGTGCAACGATAAAGAGAATTAAGGTAAAGGTAGTCAAGCAGGATGAGTTTATATACATAGAAATGGATTCGGGTGCCAAATAGAAGGTTGGAGGAAGGGTTACGAACTATAGCATTGACTTGGGAGATTTTGTAACGAAGGCCAACCTATATGTCACGATCTTAGGATCTTATGACATAGTGATCGATATGGACCGGTTGGAATGGCATGATGCGATACTCATTTGTAAGATGAAATAGTTAAGTTTGACCTATGATGAGGGATAGAGAAGAGTGATTGTAGGAAGAAACCAAGGAGTGTCCTTGAGGTTCATTTCTTCTCTACATCTATAGAATAGCATGCGCAAAGGATGCACGCGACATTAAATCTTAGCACTAAATGAAAAGGGTGAGGCAGAAGGATTAGAAAACCTTCCAGTACTACGAGAGTTTGCAGACATTATTCCAGAAGAGTTACCAGGTTTGCTTCCCGAAAGAGAGTTGGATTTTACCATCAACTTGAAACCTGGAACTGAACCAATAGCAAGAGTGCCTTATTGTATGTCAATGCCTAAGTTACAGGAGTTGAAAATACAACTAAAGGAGTTGTTGGACCTAGGACTTATACGTCCAATTGTGTCACTTTGGGGTGCGCATACCATTTTCATAAGAAAGAAAGATGGGTCGTGGAGAATTTGTATTGACTACCGTCAATTGAACAAGATGACGATCAAGAACCAGTATCCTTTGCCAAGAATAGAAGATTTTTTTGACCAAATGAAAGGTGCGATGGTATTTTCAAAGATCGACTTGAGATTGGGATATCACTAGTTACAAATTAAAGAGGAAGATATTCCTAAAGCCACATTCAAGACAAGGTTTAGACACTACGAGTTTATTGTTTTACTGTTTGGACTGACAAACTCCCTAGGGGTATTCATGAGTTTGATGAATGGGATATTTTACAAACACTTGGAAAAAAAAAATCAAGTATTCATTGATGACATACTGATATATTCTCGAACGACAGAAGAACATGAAAAACATTTATGCTTAGTACTACAATGTTTATGAGAAAACAAATTATATGAGAAATTGTAAAAATGTTATTTATACCAAACAAAGATTCATTACTTAGGGCATGTTATATCTGGCGAAGTCATCATTGAGGATCCAGCGAAGGTGGAGGCTATTATGGAATGGCCTGGGCTGAAAAACATACAATAAGTACGCAACTTTATGGGTTTAGTAGGATATTACCGACGGTTCATCAAAGTTTTTTTGAAAATAGAGAAGTATACATGGCTCATCCAAGAGTCATGAAGATGAGGGAAAACCTTAAGCCCTTATTATTCTGGAAAGGAATGAAAGTGGACATAGTTATCTACATGGCGAGATGTCTAGAATGTCATCAAGTGAAAGCTAAACATAGACATCCGACAGGATTACTACAGCCACACATCATTCTGGAATCGAAATGGAAGATCATTTCGATGGACTTTATTGTTGTATTTTCACTAACGGCAAGGGGGAACGACTCGATTTTCATGGTAGTTGACACTATGATGAAGAGTGCCCATTTTATTCCTGTGCCTATGGTGTATTAGGTCCCAGACATATCTAGAGTTTTTATCAACGAGATTGTGAGATTGCATGGCGTGCCAAAAAGAATCATATCCGATAGAGGATCATTGTTTACAAGACAATTTTGGACCAGTTTCCAAGACTCTTTGGGAATGCAACTGAACTTTAGTACAACATATCACCCTGAGACAGATGGGCAGACAGAAAGAATGAACCAAATTTTGGAAGATATGTTGTGTATGTATTTAATGGACCGACAAAAACGTTGGGAAGAGTTCTTGCCACTGGTAGAGTTTGCATACAACAACAACTATCAAAGTACCATTAAGATGGCATTGTTTAAGTTTATTTATGAGGGATCATGTCAGATGCCTTTGAGTTGGGATCGACTTGAGGATAGGGAATTGGTAGGAACAAAAGTGATCCAAGAGATGGAAGAAAAAATGAAAAGGAATAAATAAGCGCAAGATCGACATAAGAGTCATGTTGATGCACATTGCGTTGACCGCCATTATGAAGTTAGCGACTGATTTTTCCTGTAGGTGAAACCGCAAAAGAGTTTGATCAAGTATGGGAAGAGAGATAAAATATCTCCTAGGTTTGTGGGACCTTTTTAAGTTGTGTAAAGGAAAGGACTTGTCACCTATCGATTAGACATGCCTAATTCTTTGAGTCATATGCATGATGTTTTTCATGTATCTGTTTGAGACATTATGTTAGTGATCCTACACATGTGATTGACATGAGTCCTTGTAGGTTTCGGATGAAGATGAACTCACGGCGGAGCCAATATGCATTCTGGACCATCACATTCAACATCTATGATGTCGAACAATAAATTAGGTCAAGGTCCAATGGGACAATTATAGTCCACACTCAGCTACCTAGGAGGATGCATATGATATGCATTAGTAGTTTCCTTACTTATTTGATAGATTAGACATATAGATCTTGTCAGATACCTTTTTACTACATTTTATATACTGTACAACTTTTGGACGAAATTTAAAACAAGAGGGGGTGTATGTAGCATCTCGCTCTTATGAGAACATGTTATTTAATTATTCTTTGAGGACACTTGCGTGCAAGTAATCCAGTTATATTACATGGTTATTTGTTTCACTTATGGATTCTTATGATGATGTTGATGGATTATGATTTTATGTTAATTATTATGTGTGTATTGACATATGCTATTGATGAGTTTCCCTAAGTGTGCAAGACACTTGATGAATTGTGGATGTCGAGGACATCAATGAACCTCCTTGGACTTCGAATTGAGTCAGGGAGTGGATTGTATTGGTTTGAGTATTTCATTTATGCATATGTGACATATGATCAATTATAGTATGATTTTGTATATGGACCATTGGCAGTGTTTCATTGATGGACGCAGGCTGATGAATTCTTTCTAATCTGACTCACATAAGGAGTAAAGGGGCCATGCACATAGACCAGATATTAAGGGAGAGGTGTGGCAAATCCCCTGTCATAACCTACTAGAACTCCCATCGTTGCTCGAATTGTAGGTTAGCGATTACCTAGTTCAAGAGGTCCACAATTTCATGAGGGAAGACTGAGATAGACACTTATGAATACTTCTAAGGGGCACGTAATAAGGAAGATTCCTTATTCTTTAAAATCCCTTAGTCTCTCACAAGGTCGCTCGAATGGAGTGTTGACTCCAAGGGTTGGACAACTACCAAAAACAGTCAAGAGCTAGTGGCACCCTTGGAGTATAGAGTGCATCTTGAAGGGCATGTCACAAAAGTAATGTGTGAGTCAATGAATCTAGGTGGCCTAGAAAACCTTGAGCGAATAATTAAACCTTGTAAAATCCTTAAACATTGTCAGATTTAATTAATTAATTAAGGATTGAAATTATTAATTTTACATCCCCAAATGAAAGTCTAAGCCTATTCAAGAATTAATCCTAAGTTGGTAAGAAGACTAAAACTAAATTTATTAACTAAATCAAAATAGGAATGAGGTGACTCAATATAAGAAATCAAGAAAAATGAAATAAACCTAAATATTGATTTAATACACATAAGTACAATAAGATACCAAATTGGAATTTAAGATAAGCAAGGAATAAAGTTGAAAGAATGTGTACTCATATAAAGGTATCTAGAGTCTAGTTAAAGCTAGTCTAACTAGAAGAAGATTCTTATTTTAACTCAAATTAGATTTAGTAAGGTGTCAGTCATTAAATGAGAATAAGGGGAATAAAGAGACAACTAGGAGCGCTTTTAGGAAGGGTGAAAGAAATTGACTTTAATTAAATTAAAATGTGGAACTACTTGTGCAACTTGGGGAAAGGGTGACAAGTGTACAGGGGAAATAATTCTAATTTATCTAATTAAAAAGTGAATTAATTGTGCAAGTGGGGAGTTGTCATTAAGGAAACTCCTATAAAGAAAATGGTAAAGAGGGGAAAGGATGACATTGGTTATGTGTAAAGTTAATCTGCAGAATTTTTGACCAGTTTTACTTGTGATAGTTGGGATACCCAGCATGGGAGAGAGTGGTGGCTCTACCTTGCGATGCAAGATGGTAGCTAGAGGATTTCTGGTTGTGTGTGTGAGTGACCCCTTTGCAGCTCAAGGGGCTAAGGGGGAAGAAGAGTACCCCTAGTGATGGTTGGGAGGTACCAGTGAAGTATCAACGATTAACAAGCAGGAGAAAGGAAGGCATGCCATTGTTGAAGGACATATTCATCTTTCATATTCGATTCTTCTTCGTCGGTTATAGTATTCTTATTGAGATTTGCAATTTTATTAAGATTAAATTATATAATATAGTTTCATAAATTCTCCATAAAAATATGATTGTAATTCTAAATTTCAATTTGGAAAGATCCTTGAAGGTTTCTGTAAAATATAGAAATGATTAAACGCAACCAGTAGAGATGTATAAGTATACCGAATGTGAAATCTATTGGTCACTTCCATTGATATGCTTATCGAAATTTTGAATTAAATTATTATTTGTATAAGATGTGATTGTTGCAGTGAAGGGGTTCATGTATGATATTTAGTAGATTGTTTGTTATAAAGGTTGGGTAGGGAAAAATCCCTTTTTGAAAGAAGTAAAATTTATGTTCTTGGTTGATTGTGATGTGTTGTTTCTTTTGTGAAATTTGCAAACTCCCTGCTAAGACCAAACCATCACTATTACATGGATTAGAGCACTAATTTTATAAACTGAATTTTTATGTGTGAGTATTCGATATTTGATGGATATTGGGACAAGATTCTCTATTCTTTAACTTGGATGCTTGGCGAACCCTCCTGTGTACTGTACAAATATGAATATAATATGTTTCAAAAAAATGGTGTTATGAAGTGATTAAAGTTTGTTTGCAAGTTTGTATTGCTTGGCGAATTTTTCCCTTGTGAAAAGTTGGAAACCTATCCTAGAGTGTGCGCCCTTCCCTCCTCTTTGTTTGTTGGATTCTGTGTTTAACCTTTTTGTTGACTAGTGTGTCATTTTGGGTGCTACCCAACTAATGAACAACCCAAAAAATTTGTTGTTGGTTCTTTCTTTTATTTCCTCTACATCAGAATTTGTTTACTCCTTGAAACTTATTGAAAGATGAACCTACTTGTACATTACTACATCAATGATAAACTCAGTATTAAATTGTTGTCCATCCGTTAAGATTTTCATTTTTGTTGCCTGTGATTTTTAATTTCGAATTTTTCAGAAATTTAGTTCCGGATCAAGAGTCAGATCAAGGGCCAGATCAGGGGTCGGATCGAGGGTCGGATCAGGGGATAGATCAAGGGCCAGACTAGGTGCTAGATTTAGTTCCATATGGAGACTGTCTCTCTTGAAATTACAGTGTATTAAACATGTTCGTGTCTGGTTTTCCCATTTATGGTTAACTGTTTTTGCATTGATTTTTCATGTTTCCAAATAGTGGAAACTTTATAGAGTTAACACCAAGAAGGGTGATTTGAATTTGTTGATTGGTTGGACGTATACATGTTCACTCACTTCTTACCTATTGTTTCCACTTCTTGACAGAACCTGCAACAATTATTTTCCATTCCTCCAAGCTATACAATTAATAAAAATTGTTTCTGCTACACTAAAAAAACAATTTCATTGAAGTTATGAGAATTTTGGTGTTGGATGGAGGAAGAGATTAAGTGTCAGATGGAGGACCAGATTAAGTATCGAATGGAGGGCTGAATTGAGGTCTAGAACAAATTTCATATTTTTTTGCACACCGAATCAGGGGTTGGGATAGACTACATAACTCCTCCTTGTTTCCTTACTATGGATATGTGATTATCCTCTGAATATTATAATTATGGGCAATTAATATTTTTCTTCCTAAATTTTCAAATGGATTTATGAGTTATCCTATGAGTGATTTATTTATGGTTAATATGACTTTGATTTTCTCAATTCTTAAATGGATTGTAAATTAGTATTATGTTCTGTATATATTGTTAAAAGACTTGGGTCTCGCTTTATTCTCTTAAATGGATACATAGGTTAGTTGACTTCCATCATTTACTTATTACAGTTAGTCTTCCCTTAACTCCTTGAATGAATTCTTAAGATAGCAATTTCATCCTCGTATATAGTTGAATAAGATTGGGTTTTCCTCAATACCTTGAATGGAGTTGTAATATTGAAATTGGATTCTTATATTAATGTTGGGTCTTCCTTTAGTTCCTTTAATTGGGTTTATAATTCAACCTTGGGTTCTTCATTTTATTGTTTAAATAAAACTTGATCTTCTTTAATTTTCCTTATATATGAATATGCAAGATAGCATATAAATTATCTTATATAATTCTTAATTGTGGGTCTAAACTTCTTATATTTTCTTACAATGGAATGGAAGGTAGTCTTGGAATCTTTCCATATTGCTTGTTATGATCAAACCTCTTAGTTATTTTAAAATTAATTTACAAGAAGTAGACTTATTATAAATTACTAATTATGATTGATTTATTACAGTTAAAGAGGATACTTAAAGTGGTATTGAATTTTGTATGTGTGTTACAGAAAAATACCCTTGCGGATAGGTGGATCTTCCCTTGGATTCTATACACCTAATACGAAGACAGAAAGATGCAAATGGACACTAACATCCCTTTAAATATATTTAAGCTAATCAAAAGAAAGAGAGGGAGAAGGTATGATGTACCTTGTTTCAAAGATTATCCTCGCTTTATCCAATCTGAACTCAATCTCCAATATCCTTAGCACGACACGATACCTACAATGTAATGGACAATGAAGAAAAACATAGACTTCCTAATCTACCAAGATTAGTTTAAACCAGATTCATTCATAACAGACAAGCATATGTAAATATACATAAACTAGAAGGAAATAAGCCAAGCATATATTAATATGAGAAAAATAAAAAGACACTTACAATCTATAGATGTAGTTGCAGTAGACTCTCCAAGTCCTCCTCGTCCAACCCTTGCACGATGCTCCCAAGATCATAGGTTCGATAACCAAAAGATTCCTCCCAAGATCATAAGTTTGATACTGTAATATTCCAGATATAAAATAGTATGCAGAACAGAAATAATTAGCTAGAAATAGAAGATAAACAATGATATAACCAAAACAACACCACAATAATACCAAAATTATACTAGAATAACACCAGAAAGAGCACTTTGATTACTGAGAGATATGTTCACTTGCCTCTTCGAGGGGGAAACCTCTAGTAGAGTAGATCTCTATTACAATAATATCCAAGACATAACTTATCATACCCTCTATTCTTAGTTATACTAAATATATCTATCCAAAGGAACAATCTAGAGGAAGATCTTTCTAGAAGCAGAAGCTTCTATTAGGTCTTCTTACATTTGACTTATCCCTCCTTATTTATAGGAATTATTAATATTGACCTTTATTACATGGAAATATATTATTCTACCCACTTGAGGGGTTAGGTAGATTAGGTCCCTAACATGCCCTCCCCCTTAGAATTAGCCTTGTCCTCAAGGCTTGAGATGAGGAAATTGCTACAGAATGTTAGTGGGCTCCTAGGTGGCATTTACTGGAGTTGTATATTTCCACTGAACTAACACTTCCTTTATGGTACATTGACAAAGACGTCACTCTCATTGGTCCAAAACTGCTTGTGGTTGCAACCAGATGGATCCTTCTTCATCTGACTCAAGAAGGTTGGTTTGAGTTTGGCACTTAGTTCCAATCACCTTCTTTAAGTAAAGACATGAAAAACGGGATGGGGATTAGAATGATTGGGTAAATCTAACTAAAATGCCACCCTCCCAACGCGCTTGAGAACTGTATAACGACCATAAAATTTGGGTTTCGGTTTCTGACAATGTTTGACCTTGAGTGAAGTTTTCTTATAAGGTTGTAGACGAAGAAATACCTGGTCTCCTTCAGCAAATTATTGTTCTAAGCGATCTTGATTGGCCTATTGCTTCATGTGATTCTGATCCATTACCAAATTCTCTTTGAGGGTATGGAGAATAGCCTTGTGAACTGTAAGTGTTTTGTCAATCGCCTAGACCTTTGATACACCTGGCATGTAGGAGAGAACTAAAGGTGTCTTTTGCCCATATACTGCTTCAAAAGGATTCATACGAGTA
>JASDQU010506794.1:20933-41700 GCA_032191745.1 Picea mariana
ATGTGATCCATGAAAATTTGATCCACCGTTGATGTGGTAAATGGGTGGTGAAGAGCATAGAAATGAGCATACTTGGAAAGACGATCCACAACCACCATGATGACAGAGTTATTTCCTGATTTAGGTAATCCCACAATAAAATCCATAGATATGTCCCTCCAAATAGCTGGTGGAATCGGAAGCGGATGGAGTGTGCCAGGAGGTTTAATGGTTTTGCCTTTGTTTCATTGACAAACATCACATTCTGCTACAAAAGTACGAATTTCCTTTTTCATACCATCCCAGAAAAATAACATTTAACCCAGTCATAGGTTTTGGTAAACTCTGAATTCCTAGTTGTGGGATTAGCATGAAGCTTAGAAAGCACTGTGGATTTAGGTTGTGATTGTTTACTTAAATACAAATGGACTTTGTAGTGAAGTTCATTGTTGTGCCAAGAGTAACCCAGAGAAACTGGAGAGTTGGTTTTCAATTGTTGTATCATATCTGATATTTTAGGATCATGTAGCCATTCTTAGCGCACATCTTGGATCCAATCCGGTACAATGAAGGAGAGGGGAAAAATGGACCCTTCATCTTCATATTTTCAAGAAAGAGCATCAAAAACCACATTTTCTTTGCCTTTCTTTTAAATGATCTCACAATCATAACCAAATATCTTAGTGACCCATTTTTCTTTGCTTTGGGGAGGAAGGTTGTTTCTGCAGAAAATACTTGAGCCTTTGATGATCTGTCTTAATTTGGAAGCGTTTCCCCAAGAGATAAGGGCGCCAAAGATCCACTGCATTCAGAATAGACAACATTTCCTTTTCATAGATTGATTGGCCCAAATGGAGTTCAGACAATTGTTTTCTAGAAAAGGCCAAAGGTTTTCCCTCTTGCATAAGGACAACTTCAATTCCTCTACCTGAGGCATCACATTCAAGGACAAAGGATTTTTTGAAATTAGGAAGGGCCAAGACTGGAGTAGTACACATAGCTTCCTTCAAAGCTTGAAAAGATTGATCTACTGCGAGATTTCAAGTGAAAGAATTATTTTTAAGGAGAGCAGTGAGAGGGGTCGCAATCTTCCCATAATTCCTAACAAACTTGTGATAATAGTCGATTAAACCCAAAAAACCACACAATATTTTGATAGACTTGGGGTGAGTCCAATCCTACATTGCTTCAATCCTTTTAGGATCCACCTGGACACCAACCTTTCCAACAATATGACCCAAGTAATCTACTTTTGAGGCTCCAAAGGCACATTTAGAGCATTTGAGTAAAATTTGGTGCTGCAAGAGTAGATGGAGAATTTGATCCACATCGGAAAGATGACATTTTCAAGTTTTAATATATATGAGAATATCATCAAAGAAAACTAAGACAAAATGACAAATAAAAGGACGAAAGACATGATTCATGAGGCTTTGGAAGGTGAAAGGGGCATTACATAGGCCAAAGAGCATGACCAAAAACTCATAGTGACCCTCATGATTTTGAAAGGAATTCTTGGGTATGTCAGCTTCTTGCATACATATCTGGTGGTAGCCAAAACAAAGATCAAGTTTAGTGAAGTATTGAGCACCACTCAACTCATCCAAGAGATCATAAATGAAAGGAATGGGGAACTTGTCCTTGACGGTGAGATTATTGAGGGCACAAACGTCAGGACACATGCGCCAAGTACCTTATTTCTTAAGTACCATGACCACAAGGGAAGAATAAGGGATGGTACTGGGGAAGATAACACCTGCTTGGAGAAATTCCTGCACTATTTTCTCAATTTCATTCTTTTGGGAAAAGGGGTGACGATAAGGGTGAACATTGGGAGGAAGACTACCAGGAACAAGGGGAATGGAATGATCATGAACACCATGAGAAGGAGGAAATCTCTGAGGGGTGGAAAAAAAAAATTGATGTCTGGAAATGATAGCTTGGAGGTCAAGATGCACATAGGGTGTCTCAATAGCTTGAATATAATGGATTTGAGCAATGATACCGGAGTGGCCTTTCTTGAGGAGATTTTCCATACAATGGGAACTAATGATCTCAGGAGAACCAACTATGAGACCTTGTAATTGATACATTTTTCCTTCATGTTGGAATTGCATGGTTAATTCCTTAAAATTCATAAGAATGGGACCCAAAGTGTGTAACCATTTAGCATCGAGCATAATGTCACAACCTCCCATGTCAATGGAAAACATATGATATTTCAGTTGGTAATGTCCAATTTGAAGATGAACATTTTCACAATGCCACCAAATTTCATGGACCGACCATTGGCTATCATGATTTGAAAATTATTGGCATCATGAATATAGCAATTGGTTTTTTTGGCAATGCGACGATGAATAAAATTGTGGGTTCTACCACTGCCAACAAGGATGATGACCTTTTGTGCTTAATGTAGCCAATGAGCTTGATAATTTGTGGCACTTAGAAGCCAGTGAGGGCATGCAAGGAAATAAGTGGGTCAACTTCAGGTGGGTCAGCAGGCTCTTGGGTGGCATCAAGAAGGGAGGGTTCTTCAACAAGGGGAACTGTCACATCTTCTTCAGGAACATCTTCAGAAATGGCCATAAGTATTTTTTGTTCCTTACACTTGTTCCCTAGAAAATATTTTTCATCACTATTATAGAAAACAACCTTCAGTTGGCATTCATCCATTTCAACCCTAGTTAGTTTTTGGACCTTAAGGGGAGTGACAGGGGGCTTAGGATTAGTGGGTCAAGGGAGAGGAACAAAAGGGGGTTTTTTGTTTTGGGAAAAAAAACTTGTTGGGCCTCTTTAGCACATTGAGTAGCTCCAAACCAAGTTGGAGGGTGGTCCATGAGAACCTAGGATCAGATTTCATCCTTGAGACCACTAATAAAGAATTCATGGAAGAATGCAACTAACATGCCCTCTATTTGAAAATCTAAATTCTCAAAAGCAGTGATGAAGTCTTCCACTGTGCCTGATTTTTTTAACTTGGTCAAATGACTGAGATAGTGGGTATCAGTATCAAAGTAGGCATAGAGCTCAAAAACAAAATGGGTTCAAGAAATATACCCCTGATGTGAATTTTTTCGCCATTACCACCATTGCCAGCCTTCAAGATCTAGATAGAGGACAACATAGCGAAGTTTGGCCAACTCGTCAGTAATACCATGAAATGAAAAATAATGCTCCATTTGAGTGATCCAACCTGTAGGATCAAATCCATCAAATTTATTGACCTCTACGTGGGGAAGATGAGGTTCACGATGAAAGGATTTGGAGTGAAAATGTGAAGACTGAGAGGAATCAGCAGCATCGGATTGGTATGATGAGGAAGGACCTGTAGGGTGGTTCAACAATTGATTGACATCAGAATGGAGAGAGGTCAATTGGGTTGTGAGTTTGGATTCCATGTTTTTTAATTTTTGCTCTAATTTGTCGATGTGGGAATGGTTAGAATCCATATGAGATATGAGATGTGAGATGGAGACATGGACTTGATTGATGGAAGTTTGGAGGTCTTCGTTGCGAGTGGTGGCCATTTAGAGAGGGTAAGTGTTGGTGAGGAAAACATATGGGGGGGTGGGACCACAAAAATAAAGGAATTAGAAGTGATAGGTACCACAAAGATCAGTGCTTGAAGGGAAATATAATGGAATAGGTGGAAAAATAGGGAAACTAGGAAGGGGTCGGGTCCACTGAAACAAAAGGTATTAAAAATGAAGGATATGAGTGCGATCGGGGAGAAAGGGGGAATCCAATGGAATAGGTCCCAAATAAGTGTGTCGGTGGGACCCTTATACTTTCTTTTTTTTACTCCTGTGGAGTTATACTCCAGCCTAAAGAATACTGCAGTGACGAAATGCCCAAATGCTTAATAGGAAGAAATGTGTAGTAATTTCGCAACTAGAATGTAGAAGACATTGTAGCACGAAAATAGATCTTGTATGTTATATTTATGTTTCCTTCCAAAGGGTTAGGGTATTCAAGGGTTCTACAGACAATGGTTTTCCCTTTGCTATATCTCTCTGATATATGTGTAGGGTCCAATAATAGTACTCGGTCCAATATCTCAGGGCACCAACTAAGGAGGCTATACCGTACCCTTAGCCATACTACCTGACTACCCAGGCAGTAGAGAGTATCTTCCCAAGTGTTGTTCTCGTTGGAACTATAGCAGTCAGGAAACCGATTGGTTTATTGATGGAGCGCTTCAGGAGATCTAGGTCGATCTCTATACATGTGTTTTCTAATGCACTACCACTCGAAGAGGTACCAACATGGGTTACAATGGTGGCCAATAGATGTGCACTTAAGTACAACTTGTATTTCCAATGTGTATGAATCCCTGACCATGGGTTTATGCGCATCATGACAGATCTTTGTAGCTTAAAGACGTCGGAATACATCTCTACCCTGAAAAAAAATTAACCCACAATTTTTTGTCAAAGAAGGTGCTCTGATACCACTTCTAATATTCCATATATAAAATAGTATGCAGAACAGAAATAATTAGCTAGAAATGGTAGATAAACAATGATATAACCAGAACAACACCACAATAATACCAAAATTATATCAAAATAACACCATAAAGAGCACTTTGATTACTGAGAGCAATGTTCACTTGCCTCTTCGAGGGGGAAACCTCCAGCAGAGCAGAGATATATTACAATAATATCCAAGACAAAACTTCGCATACCCTAAATTCCTATTTATACTAAATCTACCTATCCAAAAGAACAATATAGAGGAAGATCCTTCTGGAAGCAAATTCTTCTATTACATTTTCTTACATTTGACGTAATCCTCCTTATTGTTAGGCCTTATTAATATTGACCTTTATTACATGGAATTATATTATTCTACCCACTTGAGGGATTAGGTAGGTTAGGTCCCTAACAGAATGGTTTAACGTATGAGATATGGAGCAGAAGGACGAAAGTATTTTTACAGGCACAGGGGTATTATATTTGGCCATCAGTTGTTACAGGATATGATAGTTCAAAAAGGGAAAAGACTGTATCCAAGAAGGAATTGAAGAAGAATAACAAAATAGAAATGGATTTCATCTGGGAAGGATTACCTAATCTGGTAAGAGAAAAGGTTGGTAATTTTTCATCAACCAAAGAAATTTGGGATAAGTTACATGATATATATTCTTCACCCTTGATAGATTCAGAAGATGCAGGTACATATCAAGAAGAAATATGTTCACCATGTCAAACAAATCCAGAAGATGAAGAGTCCATAATCAACAAAATTATGTTTTTTTTCTTTGATTGTGAAAAACATGACATCTTGAAATGGAATGCCATGAAGGAAATGAGACATAAAAACTAATTGAAAAAGAAGAAAATTATGAAGTAGAATTGATCAGTGCTTTAGATGAACTAGGAAAAGAAAGAGAAGAAAACAAGTCACTCAAGAAATAATTGATTAAACAAAAGGAAAGTGTTCACATTTTTGAAGAATCCCAATAGGTCATCAAGAACTTAAGAACTCATCTAGAAGAAGCCAGAAAGATCGAAAAAAATCTTAAAGATCAAAAAAAATATTTGGAAGCCAACATAGTAGCACAGAAGGAAGAAGCAGAAATGAGAGAGGAGATATTGACAAGTCATCTTAAGGAAAGAACTAATGATCTAAACCATCTTGAGTCATAGTTTGGTCAAGAAGAGAAAGTACTTGAAGAAGAAATAATCACATTAAAAATCTAGCTTGAAGAAGCAAAGAGAGAAAGTACTTGCAGAATAAATAATCACATTAAAAATTTAGCTTCAAGAAGCAAAGAGAATAGAAGAAGTCATGAAGTCTCAGATATTAAAGAAAGAAGAAGAGGTTGAGAAGCTTGAAGAAGAAGTTGTCACATTGAGAAGTAAAATCGTCAATCTCAATAAGAACATTGAAGAGATAGAAACATCCACATTAGAAGTGGAGAATGAAGAGAAGCACTCTAGGTTGCTAAAAAAGAAGAATGAAGAAAAGAGAAAGAGTTATGCAGAAGTATTGAAAGGAAGGAATCATGGTCAACTAGAATCTAAGAAAACTAATAAAGTACATATTCAATAAGACCATCCATGTTCAAGACACAAAGAAGCTTCAATCATGATCATGATCAGTCAAGGAAGTAATTTAGAAGAACTACACCACAAAGAAGATCATTCACTCCCAGGTATGTAAATTTATTTTATGGTCATTATTTTTATTGTACTAACTTTGGACATAAGCTTGCAGATTACAGGAATTATAAAAGAAATTTTCCAGTAAGAAATGCCTATGTGGCCCCACATAACATTGAATGTTACAAATGTCATAAATATGGGCACATAGCTCGTGATTCTAGAAGAATAATTGATGCTTCCATGAAAGAGAACACTGATATTAGATATAAGAAAGTATGGATAAGAAAACAAGAAGAACATGTGAAAAAAGACCAGGTCCCAGAGATCGCAATATTGGAAATAAAACGAGATGAAGAAAAATATATAGAGAAAAAGAAAGATGTCAGATACAGAAAGGTTTGGAAAATAAATGAAAGAAAATAAGGACAAGTAAATAAGGAACAATTTCAAGAGATTGTACTTTCAGGTATTGTAGTGAAAGATGAATCCACAGACAGAAAGAAAGAAGTCAGGGCTCGAAGAGATGATGAATCTACTGATGAAGATGATGATGAATCTGCATCAGAGAAAGAATGTTTCTGAGCCATATGGCTTAGAGAATCCCATGTAAGATGAATAATAGACAGGGGGAATCTATGCGGTAGCTGAGACAAACCAGAGAACCATCCTTTGAGTAGCTTGTATAATTTGAGTAGACAGATTCAGAGTAGTCAGTTAGCAAAAGTACAATATGATAGATTAATTAGTTGTAGTACTAAATACTTAATGATAGTACAATGACATATGAGTAAAAATTATGGATAGTTGTGTAGTAGAGTCTTGGACAGTGGATGAGAGCATGGATTCATAGATTGGTTCACAGAGTGGTTTAGAGACAAAGGAACATTATTATAATGGATGATAATTACACATGAATATTTGAATGTTTATTCTTGAATGTTTTTCATATATGTCAATTGATTACACAAGGAAGCACCAATGGACAATAACTCCAAAAGGCCACAGGTACAGGAAGACTTGTATTTTTTCTACACAACATCTTGCATAGAAGTCAAGAGAGAGAAACAAAACCAAAAAGATAGGTAGAAATATCATTCAAATAAGTTTTCAAACAGATAGGTAAGAATAGAGGTATGATTCCATGGGAAGAGATTCATCAAATGTAGGATAGAAAGCTAGATGCTTGGAGAGAGAGAATAGAGGCATGTTTCCAGGGGGAATGATTGTCACAAGGGAAGATGAGTGATATGAATTCAATGTTGCATCAGAGTGATACCCTTTTTCAAAGGGAGGATATTATTCATATGAAGGGGGAGAGAGTAATCATAGGCTTAGAAACACAGAGAAAATATCAAAGGAATTTAGATAGGGGGAACAACCCAAAGGAGATTTCAGTCAGGGGGCACATCCCCAAGGAGAGATACCCTTTGTCATTGATGTCAAAGGGGGAGATATAGAAACATTGATGAGTATAATCATTAATGTTACCATGAGTAAGTGTTTCCATCAATGCCAAAGGGGGAGATTGTCAAACAATTCATTTAGGTTGATGGACAGTTGGTATGTATTGTTGGTTTTCATTGATGTCAACCATTGGAAAGTGATATTGTAGATTGATTTCAACCCTTATTGATTGATGTCAACCCTTGGAGAATCCTGGTAGTGAATTTTGGTAGCACAAAGGAATGGGTAAGGGACCCGAGTCTCTTTGAGGTATAAGGGAATGTAGATCAAAGAATTTATAGGTAAGACTATTCTAGATGGATAGTACATGTCATGCCATTTCTGGTGATATGTGGAACGTCACATAACTCCTCACGGTTAGAGAGTTATGGCCTTGTGAAGTTGGAGAACGCTCATGAATTATATAGAAGCCCCTAGAAGGTCAAAGAAGTCAAATTACTCTAGAAACTCCTAGAAGAAGTTGACTAGTCAAAGTGGGTGAAAATAGGATTTAATCATGGGCATAGTTGTTTCATTAAGAAAATAATTAAAAATAAATTAGTTGCAACAAGAATTTGTGAGTTTCGTAATTATGGTAAAGTAGTTGTGATGAGAAGATTGAATAGTTAAGGGAAAAGAAGATATGAATTGAATAATTATATAAAAGTTAGTTGCAACAAGAAGTTTTGAGTAAAGATAAATTATTTAAATAATAAAGTAGTCAAAGTGGTTAAGTGGACAAAGTTTGTTAAGTGGACAAAGTTTGTTAAGTGGACAAAGTGGCTAAGTGGAAAAAATGGTTAAGTGGAAAAAGTGGCTAAGTAGACAAAGTTCGTTAAGTGGACAAAGTGGCTAAGTGGACAAAATGGTTAATTGGACAAAGTGGCTAAGTGGACAAAGTTGGTTAAGTCGACATAGTGGCTAAGTGGACAAAGTGGTTAAGTGAATACTTCTAGAGGAAGCTACTTGGAGAGTATAAATAAGATAGCAAGGCTCTCCCATTTGCATCTATTGAGCATATTGAATATATACAAGTGACTAAGGTAACCAAAGGATATCTAAGGTAAATTTCATAGGGAAGGTGAAGTAAACAAGGCCGAAATTTGAGGGAGGATAAAGTCTTTTGATGATGCTTTCTAAGGTATGTTATTTACAGGTCATCTAACCATTTTCGCAATAACTTTTTTATACAATAATTCAGACAACGATATCGGGAGGCCATTGAGAAAACATATCCAAGTAATTGTGATAAAAATTTCATCTTGTGGGTCATTTTATTTTGGGATTTACACTCCGTGGAAAATAGGGTTTGTGGCTAGTCCTGAAACTAGTGTAAAACAGGTGTTTCGGGTAAAAAACGTCATACCTTCTTCATAACAGATCCAAATTCATTAAGACCAAATGTATTGGATAGATTAATGTATTTAGTATTTTGTGTACCAATTTTAGATCCATACAACAAATATTTTGTGCGGAGCACACTCTACAAGTTTTCTCTCTAGAATAAGTCAAAATTCAACAAGGTATGTCACTTTTTGTTATAACTCATTTTATGAGAGGTTCCAAGTAGTGAAACCTGGAGGAATTGCATAAAATACATTGAAGAACATTGTGTACTATTTTTGGATCTTTATTCATTACAAGTACATAGTTATGATTATTGCAAGTTAGGGTTGTTGACTAATCCAAAATTAGTCATGTGAGACTAAAGTAAAGTTTGATGAAAATGATAGTATCTTGTTGTTAAAGTTAAGGAAGGTTTGCAGGTATGTGATCATATACACCAGATATGTTATAGAGTTACAAATCAGATTTGGATGATGAAATTTATGAGGTATTTTGGTTGAGGTATGTTACAGATAGAGCTTGTATAAAAGTGAGGTTGTGGCACATGGTTTGATGTAATGGTTTATGGTATTTGGTTATGGATAGTGTGATGTATTGCTAGAGAAATTTTGATGGTTTTATTTGTATATGTATTGTGTATATGGTTGAGGTACATGTTGGGTACATGGTTTAGACAAGTAGTTGATTAGTTGGCACATACATGAGGTGTATAGTTGATGATGTTGGTACATCTTGATGAGTCATAGTTGATGCATGATTGGTACATACTTGGTACATGCAAGTTGTAGGCACCTTTTAGTATTATTGTTGACACATGGTTTATGGATGATGTAGCATACTTGTCTTGGTATATTATTAGAAGAACATATTGATATTGGTTATGATTATGAGTTGTTGTGATGCACATTGTTGAGAGTTGTCTTGGTGATTGATCTTGGTGAGTAGATCCGATTTGGTTGATAAGATTGATGAGAAAGGTTGTTGTGATAGGTTGTTTGGACAGGTTGTTGTGACATGTTATTTGTACAGGTTTGGTTCATGGTTGATGCACTTGTTTATGGTACAGGTTGGTGCATGGTTTATGCACTTGTTTATGGTACAGGTTCATTATAGGTTGTTTGGTACAAGTTGTTACAGGTTGATTAGTACAGTTTTACAACAATATATCTCAAAGTGATTGTGTGAAAGTGGTTCCATCATTCTACTTATATTTTAGGGTGGTTGGATGAGGCAAGGATAGGTGGTTGTAGCCACCTTCCAGTTTTAGCCAAAGAACATAAGGGGTTGTAGCCTCCTTTTAGTTGTGGCCAAAGAATTGGGGAGTTGGAGCTTCCCTCAGGTTGTAGCCTAAGAAACTAGGAGGTTGGAGCCTCCTTCTAGTTGTATCTAGAGAATTGGAAGTTGGTGCTTCCTTGAATGTAATTCTTGACATATAAGAAAAGCATTATGTGGTTTTCTCCTACATTGGGTTTCCACGTAAATATTGGTGTATTGTGCATTGTGTGGATGTGTTTATTATTTTTTATTATGCACTGATGAATGTTAATGCTTATGATACAGTAATATATTGATGATGAATAGATGTACATGGTTTAATAAGTAAAAGAATATACTTTTTGGTTTAAAGGATTAATAATTGGTATAATTGCTCATTATTGATTCAAGCCCCCCCACCCTCTCAGTAATCCAAAAACAAGAACATGCCAAAATAATTGTAGCCAAAAAATATTTGATGATCAACTAGACTCTGGTCATTCTCCAGTTGGAATATAAAAAGTTTAACGAAATGAGGTAAAATTTAGATGGGGTGATTGATCAATATGCTACATTAAACACTATAGTAATTGGTCGACTTACTTCACCTCCACATTCAGTAAGCTCAAATCCTATAAAATTGTTTTGGAATACTTGACAAAGAAGAATATGTTGACACTCGACTCAAGGATGAAGACAAATCTCACCACACAATTCGAAAAAGAAAGGGGTCTTGAAGTGCATCTTACACAAAAAGAGAGAGAATGGTTTAGAGAAGGAAAGAAAGCGCAACTACAAATAGAAAATTATGTGGAACACCTTGATCAGGTCATAAAAAATATATAGGAGGACAAAGAAAACTTCAACCCTATATCAACCAAAGTATAGAATGATTTCATTAGTGATAAGTTGGGATACCTTGCACAGATGAAAACACTCGGAGTCCAGGAACAATATTCAATTGATAAGTGGCACACTTTTTCCCAGTATCTACACTGATCGACTCCACATATATATCAAACTTCCTTTGAAAATTTTCCATAGCAACAAGAACAACAACATCAGTCGGGCCCAATATCCCCTTATGGACAAATATTTCATTTTTTCAGCCCGAGTATATTCGAATCACATTTTTTGATTGACAGCTACCACTCAGCAACCCCAGAACTCAAAGTTGAGGGAAAAAATGCATCACAAGTAAACAAAGTTGTCACATTAGTAGACCCATATGTGTACATATATAGATGTACTGAGACAATCTCATAAGAACTGGTCAACCAATTAGAACGGGTGGGGGAGAAAGCATAGACAGAAAAATTAATGGCACTAGATATGGGTATCAATGTCTAAAATTATTGGGGAAAACATCAATTTTACAATCATTTATCTTTCCTTTTTTATAGGTATATTTATTTTGTTACACTAGATTTTATTCCATATATGTAAAAATGTAATTGTAAGATAAATAGGTTTGAGGGTGAGTTTGAAGGACTAGTCAACCCCATCAACTAGATTTCCAACACAATCAGAACAATCAACCAAAACATTTCCAGGGCTAGGTCGAGTTGGATGGAACTACAAGAACACAGTTTGACCACACGAATGATAATGATATTGAAAATTACATAACTCAGATTGACGACATCATATCCTCCACTAGAAGTTGCACCATATTCATTCCAAAACGGTTATAAAAGGAACCAATGGGAGGATAAAAGAACCAATTTGAACGTAAAGAAGTTATTGCATACAAATTGTTATGGGCCAAGAATCATGATAGTCGATCTCTCAACATGAATATTTTCTCTCGAAGGGACGAATTTTCCACAATGGTCCCCGAAGTATGAAGATGTTCACTTGTTTTTGCAATAGAGAGAAGGTCATCTCTCCATCAGTATTGAAACAACACAACAACAACATGACATTAAATAGTTCAACCCAAGGCACCTCCACAATAACTTTCCATCGATCGAATCTAGCACATATTTGAGATATGGGAGTCACATTTGTTTCCCATATTTTTCAACAAGGGACTAGGGTTGAGAGGAATGACTGAGTCATTCTTCCAACTAGAAAATAACCATAGCCGATAGAAACATCCAGCGAAAATGATGATAGAACCAAATTTATATCCAAAATTTCCCAGTCTAGGAGTATACATTTCCTAACAATCGAGCCATCCTGAAGGATCCAAACTAAATTAGATCAGTATTCTAAGTACATACTTATTCGTAATTTCAAAAAAATGTGTTCTAGTTCTTTGTAATTGTATCAAAAATGATCTCTAAGAATCCAATAACATCAATAACATAAACCGCAGAAGATCCAACAAAGTGATTTCTCCAACTATTTATCTCTCTTATTCAAAACCAAATTGTAATCTCTTTCTTTAAAAATTTTGTAAATGTAATAGTCACAATATCCCCATTTCTCGAAGAAAGCAAGGATTTGAGGTGGGGGGACATGTCGCAGGAGCCATTCGGCTTTGTCAACTAGACCCAATAGTTGACTAAGTTAGATATGTAAGTCATTCGAATATCTCTTCGAGTATGAAAGTAGGTCGATTATCCATTCGGGTTGAAACTTGATCGATCGAGGCAGTTAAGAAGTTGTAACTTCCTTGTAATTGAATATAGAATTATATATATGTGGCTATGTAGCAAAGAAATAGAGGTTGTTGTGATACATAATAAAGTGCATATTGTTAGTCTCCTTGCTACTTTGTGTATTCTTCTATCTATGCTTATGTGTGTACTTGTATAGTAGTGTGTTTTGTATATTTATATATTTGATGAACTATTGGTAACATCTATATACGTTCCCCTGGATTACCAAAAACATTCCTCTGGAGGATGATGAATAGAATAAAATGAAGGGAGAGGAGTCAAGGATGGTTCTACTAATCGAAGGGTAAAGACATCTTGGTTCAAGGTCTTGGAAGGAGATAATCCTAAACCTTTAAATCACTCTCTATTTTCATAGCTATTAGTTCCTCAGCTAGTTGATGGAAGGAATAGGGCTTCAGATATGGAATATGGAAGTTATAGGTGGGAAGTTGGAATTACACCATTCCAAGGAGGTGAAGGGAATGAAGTGGTGGAAGGTGGTAAACAATTGAGGGAGTGGGGTTCCTTGGTGGTAGGTGAGGATGTGGGTGTAAACCAAATACTTGATTTGGCATGAAATACTTTGGTAGAGAAATCCATGGGTCATAGGGTGACTTTGGAATAATTTGGAAGATGGATTTAACATGTGTGGGATCCCATTCTTGGTTATAGTCCATCCTTTCACATACTCTCTTCTTTATGGCTAGGATTATTACTCAACTCTAAGATATAATTTATATTCATCCTTTAAGGAAAAAGGTTCATGGATAGTTCTATCTTATCCATTAATCCATGGCATCCTCTGTTTAATGCCAAAGATGAGTTTCTGGAAAAAAAGTCTAGTCTGGGTGAAGTTTTCTACCTTACCTGTGGAGCTATGGATAGTACAAGATCTTACAATAATTTGAAATTTTATTGGTAAGAAATTTTTAATTGATGATATATTTTTGAGTAATAAAGGAAGTTATGTGGCAAGATTTGTAGTTGAACAAGATGTCTGTCATGGTCTTTATGACTCAGTGGGTTTTTTAATGGATGGTTGGAAATATTCTCAGATTATAGATTATCACAAAATCCCATTTATATGCATAAGGTTCCATGCCTATGGCCATGTGTACGAGGACTATGATAGGTTTTTCTACAAAAAACTTTTGTCACAAGTTATAGGTATTTTCTGAAGAAAATTGTAGGGAGGGTAAACTAGTGGATCTTATCCAAAGGGATATGTTGAGGAACGAAGTTTAGAAGTTTATGGCTTAGAAATTATACTGAAGGGAAATGATAAATAGATGAGGGATGAGGTGGATATTTAACTACAAGTAGGGGGGATTTCTATGCCTTTGATTATGGGCTCATTTTTAGTGTTGGGGAAAGAAGATGAATTGGCTCAACAACTTGGATTGGATTGGTATGCTCTATTATTCTAAAAGAAGATTGATTGAAAGAGATATATTTTAATGGAGGATCATCATATTTTGAATAGTCTAATACACTACCTCTTAATCCATATATGTATTCATCTAGTCTAATACACTGCCTCTTAATCCATCGATGGTTGTAGGATTGTCTCTTTCTAAGGTGATTTAAATTTGGTTGGAGTGAAAGTGAGCAGTGAAACCCTTGATATTCAGTCATGTGAGTCTATTCAATATATTGATAGGGGAAACACTATTGGTGGAGGGAATAGTTGGATCATCTCATACACCTCTAAGAGGGGTTGAGGGCATTACCTCTTGTTATCACATATAGTTGTCGAGGATAGCAGGTTGTCCAAGTTCACGACCTGTAGAAGAAATGTCAAAGAGAAGTTTTCAAAGAAGTCCATTTCAGGCTCGAAATACAAGCAACAGGCAAGATCAGCTTCAGTGGTGCACATTCCTGAGAATATCAGATTGGTGGTTCACGGAAATCAAGGGTTAAAAATATTGTTAAAGTTGTTTGTCAAAGTGGTTGAAGTTCTCGAAGTATCGAAGAGCCAAAAGCGTCAAAGTGTTGAAGTCCTGAAGCGTCGAAGTGTTGAAGTCCCAAAGTAAATCTAAACCATCCATCAGCGAGGACATGCGGAAAAAATTCATGAACTTCGAGGGAAAGTCAAGTTTGAGTTTTGAGTTTCCTGAAGTCTAGAGACTCAAAAGAATCTCAATCGTTGATCTGCAAGAGCCACGCATCATCAGATCCCTAGCTCCAGGTAAAAGAACATAGAGGAAGCTCAAGTTTGAGATTTGATTTCTTCGGAGTCTAGAGACACAAAGGGATCTCGATCGTTGATCTATGGAAACCACACATCATCAGATCCTTAGCTCCTGATGATTTTATTGGAGGAAAAGGAAGTTTGAAAATTGAAAACCCCGAGGCCCGAATCGCGAAGCAAATTGGGACCATTGGTTTGAAAAGGGGTTAATCTGATCCATCGGTTTCAAAGTGCCAAAGTTGAGTCATTTATCAAAGGGCCTTGTCCCGGATCGCAAGATCAATGGCCATGCTCCATTGTGGGGTCAGAATGTGCTCAGGCGATAATTTTCTTGAGAAGTACTGCAATTGAAACCATGGTAAGTCAAAAGTGATATGTGGAAAAAGGTCATGGATTGCGGGCCCAAAAGTGGTCTAAATACAAAACGCTTTTGATATCCCCACAATCACGTGCTCATATAGCATCTAAGAGCAATGTGTGGCCATCCCCTAAGCATTAAGTGTCGTTGAGTCCCCGATAAAAAGGAGTTAATGGAAGGTAGAGTTGGTGGTTGAAACCTCGGCTCACTCCATAAATGGAAGGCATGGGAGGTCTGGCCGTGGAGACTGAACTGTCAGCCCGAGGTACCCCTATGGATGGATTTTCCTACAAACCCACATTGATATGATTTCACGTCTAACAGAAGGATGCACACGCAGTCTGACAGAAGGCTTCTCAGACGTAAATATTTGAATGGAATGGCCAGATCACACTCCTGGTAGTGGTAAACAGAGCGGATATAAAATAGATCAGTTTATATTTTGAAAAAGGGGGGTTAGTTTTGGCCCAGATCGAGGGAATCTTTGAGAGTTGTTATGACTGTATTTTTTTTTTAATCTGAATGTAAATTGTTATGTTAAAGAATATTCCTTTAAGTTGTTATATCGTACCATCTTCTTAGTTTTCATTTTTTGTTTCTCTTTCTTGTTTGGATGTAATCTCTCTGATTTATGGATTCCTAAGGCGATGGAGGATCTGTTGTCATCATGTCCATTTTTCATGGTTCAGCAGACGTTTTTTTTTCTCATTCCTATCTATATGTAATCTCTTTGATTTATGGATTCCTAAGGCTATGGAGGATTTGTTTCCGTCATGCCCATTTTTCATGGTTCAGTAGATGTTTATGTTTCACGTTCCTATCTGTATGTAATCTCTCTGATTTATGGATTCTTGAGGCAATGGAGGATCTGTTGCTGCCATGCCCATATTTCTTGGTTCAGCATGCATCCTATCTTTTTATTCTTGTCTGGATCGTTGTAAACCCCTTGATTTCTAGATTCCTTAGGCGGTAGAGGATATGTTCTCATCTTGCCCATTTTTTATGGTTTATCATTTAGACACTTTTTTCATTTCTCCTTCCCATCACCACTTAAATCCTTTGTCTAATATGGATCTTAAATGCCTTCATTAGGCAGAATATTTATGACTCCATAGCCCAATGGCCCATCACTAATGTGCAGTGATCTTCATTGTCTTTCCTTTCCTTAAAGTCTCACTGAATCACCCACTCACACCCTTTTAATCCACAAATATTTTGATGGGTACTGGTCTTATCCACTTGCAATCGGAGGGTGACTCTCAGTGCTAACATTCATGGTGTCATTTCCAGGGAACAAATTGAAGACCTTTCCCTGGGTAGAATGACAACGAACTTCTGATTCTGAAGGTGCATCAGACATCAGAACCTTTGAATATTGCGCTTGCACCTCACAACTCCACTGAGGCGACTCCACTGTTGTAGTGTGGCTTCCTACAACTACAGCCCCCCCGGGAGAACACAATGATCAGATCTGGTCTTTGATGGTGAACAAAGACCAAACACACTCATTCTGCATATCATTCACCTGGTGACTCCATCGTTAAAGGATCGATTGGTGACTCCACTGTTTCAACATGGAAAAAATACTGGCTCGAAGGTTTTCTCCCTTTAATTTCTCTATTGTTCCTGGTTTTCCCAATGTTGTTCCTACTCCAAATGAATGGAGTGATTATTTTCCCCTATTTAGAGAGCATAAAGAGGACAACCTTGCTCAGCACCTCCATGAGTTTCATGAACTCATGCATCAGTGGGAGATACATAATGAAGATGTTCATGTTCTCATTAGCAAGAGATGCTCATCAATGGTATCACCCCTTACCTCTTGCTTGCATTTCCTCCCTAAGAGAATTTCATGTAGCTTTCAATAGACATTGTCGAAATTTTTATTCCTCTGAGTTTATTTGTCATAATTGTTGTGAGGAATGTGAGAGCAGTGATCAAGATATGACTGTTTCGAATGAAATATGTGAGGATGAGGGGCATCACCTGGAGGAGCTGATGGAGATGATACAATCACTTTTTTCAAGAATAGAGGAATTGAAGGCAGATTGTGCTTGCTGCTCTTATGGATATGCAAAGGATATTACATTCCTCGAAAAAGAGGTTCTTGGCAGCCCTGCTTATGATGACGAAGTGATTTTGGATACTTGCCAAGAACAAACAACTTGCGATGAATATCCTGACGAAGATGATGAAGAGCAATGGCTCCCATGGTTCTTTTTTATTATGATTGTGAATCTGATCCTTGGGAGAGCCATGAAGGAGAAAGGGAGAAGATAAATGCACAATTTATCTCCTGTTGAGATCCTGTAAACGAGCAGATATGACATGGCACCAGCCAGCCTGTGTATGATAGCTATGAATCAGATTCTGAGCTGGATATGCAGGATTTCCAAGAACATACAGTAGAGTCTTTGCTGGAAATGTTTAACAGGTAGCATATGCTTGTCATTGATGGCAAGTACAGCAATGAAGATGGCATGTGTACAGGAAGAATGTACAAAGGATTGTTGGCATGTTTTTACAGGATGACAGGCAAACAAAAGACAAAGTTCATAGAGGTGAATGATCGCGGGCAGACGTCGAAATCCTTTAAGGATTCGAGGAGAATAAGCTCAGGAGGCATAGCGTTCTTGTACGTGCAAGGAGCATAGGAAAGAGACCGAGAGTCGTCGGATCTCACTCGGAAATCCCGACAGCTGTTGGATCGAGAGAAGCTGCGCAGATGTTAAGCGCAGGAGTTGGTGTGTAGAAGAAGTGATCTGCGCCATCAGATTGGAAGCAGATACCCGACAGCCATCAGATCTGCAAAAGATGCGAGGGAGATAAGCCATCAGAGAATCGGGGATCGGGACTTTGAAATGTCCAATTCATTCGACAATGAAAACTATGAAATCACGATATGCGATTTCGCGATGTAATCATAGTCGTTGGATAAGAAATGTTCTGGACCGTTGATCACAGCCCATATCGGAGAATCGGGAATCGGGGTTTCGCGACTCTTGTGAACAAGTGCATCAGAAACCCCGAAATCGTGAAATGCGATTTCTCGATATGAAATATAGTGTGTGGGCCACCAAGAAAGATCAGAGCCATCCATCTGGAAGGACACATGGCAAAGGATCGAGCGCCATCAGGAAATCGGAGATCCCGGTGACAAGGGATTTGCGCATTGTGAAATAGCGATGAAAGAAATCCTGATTGAATCTGGACCATCAAATCCAGAAATGATCAGGATCATTGATTGCAGCTCGTATTGGAATTTTGGGGATCATGAATTCAAAAAGGCAAGAACACACTGCAACAGAAACCCCGAAATCACGAAACGCGATATTGCAATTCAATCGCAACCGTTGAGTCAAGATCGCATCTGGACCGTTGATTTCCTTCAACGAAGAATCGGGGATCGGAGGATCGGGTATTCCATAGGCATGTGCATGGTGACATCGAAAATGCCGAAACCCCGATAAAAGGTTTGACCAAGGTCATGTGTTGACGGTCATATGGCCCAAGGCCTATAGCCAGCAGGGCTAATGCGTGTCAAGAGTACGGTGGAAGTCGGGTATTCAGAAATCATGAATTTAAGAGGCAAAGAAACCGATACATAAGGAATCCTGAAACCCGATTCAAAAAGGGCACGTAGGGTTAATTCAAATTTTAAAAGGGGGTCCGATTTCCCCAGAGCAATAAATATGGGACCCGATGAGCGTTGAACTGTTCCTGAACCCGGGGGTTTAAGAAGGGGTCGATGCCTTTTCTACAGGGGAAAATTGAAGGCCAAGTGAGGACGATGATAGGCGGCAGGGGTCTTCCTTTTGGAGGACATGGAGGCCATTTTCTGACAGAAGGGATAATGGACAGGTGACTAAGGTCATTTGTGCAGGCCGCATGGAAGGTTTGAGGATGGAGGAATCTCATTATGGCAGTCGGGTGGCATATCTACACTGACAGGGAGTTCTTGGCCATGGCTTTAACAACCACGAGAGCTACGGTATTATATCCAGGTTTATTGATTTGTTTAATGTGTGTTTAGGAAGCTTTCGCA
Source organism: Picea mariana (assembly GCA_032191745.1). Taxonomy (NCBI): domain Eukaryota; kingdom Viridiplantae; phylum Streptophyta; class Pinopsida; order Pinales; family Pinaceae; genus Picea; species Picea mariana. Next base: position 40,270 of record JASDQU010506794.1, read on the forward strand.
GCTGCCTGGCAGACTGTAGATCTGTGTTTACTCTAGAGATAATTTCTGTTGTTGGCATAGCCACTAGATGAAACTGCCTGATCCAGTGTGAAAATTAATGAAATGTGGTCAGCAGTGAGTATGAGGGTTAAACCCTTCAGTAGTAGCCATCTACCAGTAGAAACTAGTGTTATCGTCAAGGGGTTGAAGCTCCCTTCCAGAAAAGGCTGGTAAACGAGAGAAGGTTGTAGCCTTCAGCAGGTAGAAGCCTGTGTACTAGTATGAGTCTGCACTAGTACATTGTTGTAGAATGTTTTCTTAATAATAATCATTGAAGACAGAGACAACAGCAGTGGTGGTTTTCTCCCGATTTGGGTTTCCACCTTAAATTCTGGTGTTCATGTGTCTTATTCATCAGTGTTAGTTTATTTGGTTATTACTGCACCGAATCACTACTTAATAGACATCTGATGAATGAAGAAATTCGTAATAAGATCTTTGGATGCACTAATGTTTTCATGAGAATATACAACAACTGGTCTCTATAAAGTAGATTAATATTGTTAATGAAAGAAAAGTGAAAAATTGATTGATAGCTCAAAATACTGATTCACCCACCCCTCTCAGTATTTCTCAACAATTGGTATCAGAGCCTGGTCCTTCTAAAAAGGCTTAGCCGCTAGAAGGAAGATCTATCAAAATGAGCAATCAAGACGGAATGGCATCTATTAGGCCTCCACTCTTCAATGGAAACAATTTAATCTTCTAGAAAACAAGGACGAGATCTTATGTTCAGTCTCTGGGAGTAGATGTATGGGCTATTGTTGAAGGAGGATATCAATATCCATCTGCAGTTCCAACAGATCCAGCAGAAAGAAAAACCTACGAAACAAATGCAAAAGCAGTCAATGTTATGTTAGGAAGTCTAACTGAATCAGAATTTGTCAAAGTCATGCAGCTAAACATAGCAAAGGACATATGGGACAAAATCATTCTTAGTTATGAATGTGATGCAAAGGTAAAAAGTGCTAAACTGCAAACCCTCAGAATTCAATATGAGAATCTTAAAATGAATAATGAGGAAAGCATTGCCAATTTATTTTTATGTCTTGATGATATCGTAAATCGCATGAGAAATCTAGGAGAAACAATAACCGAATCTACCTTGGTTGAAAAAATTTTAAGATCTCTAACTGCAAAATTTGAGTCAAAAGTATCAGCTCTTGAAGAAAAGCAGGATCTTCAAAATCTTACTGTGGTGCAACTACATGGCATAATAACTGCTTATGAAATGAGAAGAGGAGGACCATCCGAAGTCAAAGATGGAGTCTTTAGAACTTCTACAAAAGGAATGGGCATACAAACAACAGAAGGATCAGGGTATATCTCAGAAGAAGATGAGATAAACTTCGTAAGGAAACTTCAAATCGGGACAGGATGGTTCAGAGGTAA
>JASDQU010506795.1:531-17027 GCA_032191745.1 Picea mariana
TGTGTGGAATTTTGAAGATTTTATCCCGAATCACGATTGAAAAATGGCTCTGTGGCTGGGGGAAACCCTAGCTGCAGGCACTCACTTTGTGTAGCTCACATACAGGAGGTCTTCACATCCTGTCATTGTATCCTACTCTCGATATTTTTTTGGCATGTTATATCTCCTGTTATTCTGCCACATACTCTTGTATGGACTCTCTGGGCTCCTCATGAGGCGGTTTGTTTTCCGGTGGTGGGATTCCCTACGATGTTGATATCTCTCGGCTGGAATCTCTAGATTCCCCTAGAGGTGGGTTGTCTTCTGGTGGTGATAGTTTCTCTCTGACTTGATGCGGGCTCGAATGGTGACCAGTTCCTTCCTATTGGGTGGTTGGTGTTCATTATATTCTTCGTTCATTCCCTTTCTTGCTTGGTAGATCTGTGGAGGCTAGATTTGGGTGCAGGTCTGGATCTGGTGAGTTCCAATCTAGTTTTTTGGATGTTCCTGCGTGGATGGGTGTCTCGTGGTGGCTTTCTTTGGGCAGTCGGTCCCTTCTCCTTGTGAGGTTGTGGCTCAATCTGTATTGAAGGTGGCGACTACATTACCTAGTGGCTCCGGTTTGTTCAGGGTTTGCAGTATGATCGGATCAGAGTTTCTTTGGGTTGGGGCCCGTGGATTTTTCTTTCTATTATCGGTATGAGGGTGAGGCCAGAGCTTTGAGGTCCAATATTGGGCGTGCGGTGTTGCTTCTCTGAAAAACACTTTGAGGTCCTTCATGTGGGAGTGAAACTCCTTGGTTCTCTGACGATTTTATTTTTGGAAGGGTCTTCACTGGTGTCGTGGTATGCTGGTTCTTTTTTAGGGTTCCATTCATATCTAACCTGATTCATCTGATCTCTGGGGTTTTTTGTGGTGTTTTCTCTCTAGGGTTCATTTGCAAAGGAGTTTTCATGAAGCCTCTTGTATTTTTTCTGCCTCCTTTTGGGTTTATTCCCATGCTCCATATTTTGTTCATATTTTATGGTTTTTTACCTTTGGCCATTTTTGGCTACTATCACTTCTCATAGTTTTCCCAAGTATTGGACATTTGCTTTCGGCACCTACAAAATGTAATTTGGTTCTCTATGGATGAATAGAATTACGATTTTTTCTGAGGAACAAATATATATATATATATATATATAGAGAGAGAGAGAGAGAGAGAGAGAGAGAGAGAGAGAGGGGCAATTGTCTTGTAATAACAAAAAATGGTCTATGAATTAAACACCAAGACTAAAATAAAATAAAAAATTGTCTGTGCGCGCTATTTTTGTGTGTAGATGTCAGGCATGCTTTGTCGGGATTGAGATAGATGGGGTAGACAAGTGTTCTTGGCACAAAAATATGCCCAGCAGGAACATGTACGCTTTCTTAGAATGTGTGCGCATTTGATCCGGATTATTTTCGGAACAAAATGAAAGAAAAGATATTACAATGAAATACACATAAAAATTGCCAGAAACATAGAAATACAACAAGACATTATTTCTATTAATGAAAGAAAGTACAGAGACTATAAAAATACAGTGTGCAAGACTTGCTAGAATGGTGGCAGCTTTATCTCTAAGAAGATATGTGACGGCTATGCTCATTCACAAGAACATGATTACAATGAGGCTTTAAAGGCCTTTTTATGATAAACATGAATGTCAAAACCCTATACATCCAAAAACCTAACCCTAGGAGATGAAGCACCAAAAGTCATGTTGGCCCCGTTTGGGTAAGTTAGTACATTAACTTACCAGGGTCATAACTTTTTCATACAATCTTTGTTTTAGGAACGTGATAGCCCATTGGAAAGGTATTTTCAAGAACTAAGCATTATGCCACCAAACTATGATTTTGTCTATAGTTTGTCTCTATAAATCCAATAAAACATTGTTTAGAGCCCCAAAACGGACCTGGAAGTACAAAAATATGTATTGACATGAAAACTTCCAAAATAAGCCAGTTGGAATAGGTGGGCGGCCACCAATATCCAACTGGATTTTGTGTAGGGATTCAAGACAACCCCATAAGTGAAGAACCCACAGTTAAAAAGAAATGTCCCCATTACAGAGAAACATGTTGAACTGAAAATTATCAAGATAAGCCAGTTGGAATTTGGAATAGGTGGGTGGCCACCAATATCCACTTGGATCAATCCTCCCCCCTTAGGAAGAAATCGTATCCATTGCGTTGAGTTCCTAGGAAAGAGGGGTAAGAATTTTTTGAATCTGAATCTTGGTAAGTTGCATGCCTTGTTGGAGAAGTTGTGTTGCTTGGGTTGTGGAAGGTTGTCACGAACCTGTTGTTCGTGGGGTTGAATCTTTTCCACCAACCTGTTTTCTTTGGGCTTAAAGAGTCATTATGTTGGCACCATTATAGGTGAAGAAACCATATATTCTTTCTCTTATACAATATTCTTATTCTAGATAGAAGGTGTTGAGGTTGTAGTGGTTGGAGTGGCCTTCTGTGCATCCTTTGAAAAAACTGTGAAGAGGATGAATTTTGCAGTATGATAGATTACCTTGCAGTAGTGTTTTGGTGGAACAATAGTCGAAACTACCTCTGGTATCTTGTAGAGATGACCCCCCATAGTAATAATGACACTATGGGGTGGAGACTCAAAAACAATATGATGTTTCAACATATATGGTTTGCCCAAAACAACATCACATACATCAAGAGGGGAAACATCAAACACTACCTCATCCTTGAAGGGATGGATGCCATAGGACAAGAAACACTGTTGGCTAACACAGATATCTCGTCCCTAGTGAAGCCACCCGATGTTGTGAGGTTTTGGGTGTGGTGATGTCGACAACCCCAACTATTTGATGACCTCAGGTGAGATGAAGTTCTTTTGGATACTGTTATCAACAATGAATTGAAATGGGGTCCCCTTCACACACATCTGTGAATGGAAGAGGCGCTCCCCCTATTCAAGCTCTATTGGTTCTTCTAGTTGAATTGTTTCGGTCGCGACAATAGCAGTAGGGTATGTGTCGATGATCTGTCTATTTTCAATATTTTCTGGATCAGATTACGAATCAGGGTTGTTCTCCTTGTATTTTACCTCGACCATAATGATTGTTTCGAGTGACATTCATCGTTGTTGTGCTAGGGTATTTTGTGGAAGTCGCACCAATTCTCAGTGTCATTCTTCGTCTTTCCTTTATCCTTCTTTTCCTGTGTCTTGGATTGGTTGCCAGAAGGTCGTTGGTTAGGATTGTCTTTAACATGCTTCGGTTGTTGAGGATTTGCAGACCGGAACTCCCATTTGTTCTAGTGCCTAAATTTCTGCTCGATTTTGACAAGATATCGATAAGCATCTCCCAATGATGAGATGTTTAGGAAATCCATTTCGGTTTGGAAGTACCTATGCAGAGCCCCATGGTATTTCATAACTATAAGTTGCTCGGAGTCTTTGATACCCATCTTGGTGTGCAAGGTATGGAAAGTATTTATGAACTCTGACATTGTTTGGCTCTTTTCTTTCCACATTGTGGTCCATCTCATGTATTGGTCTTCATAGTTATCAAGAGGGTAGTATTGTTCCTTGACCACATCCACAAAAAAATCCCAAGTGGGCTCGGCCCCATATATTCTAGATTCCTATGTGGAACTTTGCGCCCAGTAAGTTTTCCACCAATGTTTGACATGGGGGAGAGCCTTGAGGAGTGAAAAGGTGATATTTTCCCTGTTGAAAAAATTGTGAATAGAAAAATAACCTTCTAGCAGATTCAACCATTTTTCTAAGGCATTCGCATCTATCTGAACTTCAAATACGAGAATATCAAAATTAACCTGTACCTTGAAGGGAGAGGTTCCTCCAAAGTGACCGCTTGATGAATATGCACATGTTTCTATCGGAAGGCGATGAAGGATGTGAAAAAAATTATCCATCATTTCGTCCCTCTGTCACGCAAGATCTTGCTCAAGCAACAGGTTAATAGATTCTTCTGCTTCATCGTTTTTCTTTCGTACCGCCATAGAGGGTTTCTTGGGCATGCAAGAGAGATTGTACTCAAGAGAGACAATCTCGAGACCCAACTTGATATGGTCAGACCTCGTCAAGGACATGCACTGAAAAATGATCAAGAGAAGACTTCTCTGATACCACTGATCCAAATTATTTTTGGAATGGAATTAAAGAAGGGATATTACAATGAAATACACATAAAAATTTCCAGAAACAAAGAAATAAAGCAATACATGATTTCTATTAATGAAAGAAATGTACACAGACTATAAAAATAGAGAGTGCAAGACTCGTTAGAATGGTGGAACTTTATCTCTGAGAAGAGATGTGATCGCTATGCTCATTCGCAAGAAGATGATTACAATGAGACTCTGAAGGCATTTTTATGATAAACATGAATGCCGAAACCCTAGACATCCAAAAACCTTACCCTAGGAGATAAAGCGCCAAAAGTCATGTGGGCCTCGTTGGGGTAAGTTGGTACATCAACTTACCAAGCTTGTAACATTTGCATATGATCTTCATTTTAGTTTTGTGATAGCCCATTGGAAAGGTATTTTCTAGAACTGCGCATTATGTTGTCAAACTCTGACTAAGTCTATAGTTTTATGGTGGCAAGCCAAGAAAACATTGTTTAGAGCCCCAAAATGACCCTAGAAGTACAAAAAGATGTAATGACATCAAAACTTTCAAAATAATCCAATTAGAATATGTGGGTGGCCACCAATATCCACATGGATGTTGTATATGGGTTCAGGATAGCCCCATAAGTGCAGAACCCCCAATTACAAAGAAATGTCTCCATTATAGAGAAAAGTGTTGAACCAAAAATTGTCAAGATGATTCAGTTGGAATTTGAAATAGGTGGGTGTCCACCAATATCCCCCTGGATCAACATTATAGGAATTTGCACACGTCATTGCTAAGCATGGGTGAGTGACAAACATAAGGATTTTCAAGTCATGAGAGGGTGTGCGTGCTCTTAATGCAATGGATATAACATTTATTATATATCAAACATCTTTATCAATAAATATGTATAGGGGTTTGGGGAAAACTAGGAGCTAAGGGATTAGGATTGAAAGTGTTTTGAAGCATAGCGAAATGGTTAGAGCACCAATATGTGGGTGATGTGGGTGCAAGGGTTGTGGGGCCTTTAACAAGAGGTATATGCATAGTATATGCATAGTTCACTTACGGCTCGAGTGTGGAGGGGTTTAAGGGTTGTGATATGAATTTAGGAGTGGAACGAACTGATTAACAAACTAAATACAATAAACACAGATATATGGAGAAAAACATAGATTTCCAATGAAAAATATCTTCTATTGAATAAATGAAATAGGTTGAAACTATAAAACTGCATAACTGAAACAACTTGCTCAAATGGTGGTAGCTATCTCTAAGAAGAGATGTAGCTACTATGTGCATTTGTTTGACTAGAATGATTACAATGAAGCTCTATAGGCCTTTTTAACATTACTCTTGAATGAAAAAACCCTAAGCATCCAAAAACCTAACCCTAGGAGATGAAACACAAAAATTCATGTGGGACTTGATGGGTTAGTGGCTACCTCAACTTCCCGGGGTCATAATTTTTGCATACAACCTCTGTTTTAAGCGCGTGATATCCTGTTGGAACGGTATTTTCAAGAACTACACATTACGTCATCAAACTCTGACTTCGCCTATAGTTTGACTATGGTAAGACAAAAAAAAAACATTGTTTAGGGCCCCAAAATGACCCTGGAATTACAGAAAGATGTGATGACATGAAAACATCCAAAATAAGCTAGTTGGATTAGGTGGGAGGCCACTAGTGTCCACCTGGAAGATGTTTCGGGATTCAGACAACCCTGAAAGTGTAGAACCCACAATTACAAAGAAGTACAGAAGAACATGTTGAACTAAAAACTGTCAAGAGGAGCCAGTTGGAATAGGTGGGTGGCCACAAATATCCACCTGGATCAGTCCTCCCCTGTTAGGAAGAAATGGTTTCCATTGAGTTGAGTTCCCCCATCAAGTGAGGAAACTTCTGTTGAATTTGGACCCGGGTGAGCCACTTGCCTTGGTGTAGGATCTTCCCTACATTGAAAACTCGATAAAGATGGATCCTCTGCTAGCAAGTTCCCTTGACCTGTGTGTCCACTATCTAATTAGTGGATTCTTGTTCCATGAAGTCAGGGTTGATCTCTGTTGGTGTCAACTGTTATGTGATTTCTGAGGTTTCCAATAATGGTGGAAAATATGTCTAAAGGAGGTCCACATTGAACACCGGGTGCAAGCTAAGGAAGGGTGGAGTGTTGAGCTCAAAATAATTGATACCCATGGCCTTGGTGATAGTGTAAGTACAATAGAGAAGTGGGTAGAGATTCCAATGGGGCCTTGTAAGAAACTCTTTCTGAAAATGTAACTAGACCTTGTCTCCCACCTAAAACTGTTGTGGTACCTAGTGTTGATCATGGTGTTGCTTGTACGTAGCATTGGCTTTCTAAAAAATCTCATGGACCTGTTGGCGGATGTGTTGAATCTTCTCAATGAATCTAGTGTCTTTGTCGGTCTCAGACTGAACATGGGAAGCATCTATCTATGTGATTACAAGAGGTAGTGCAACATCAATGGGACCCAAGGGTTTGAATCCCAACCCTACCTGAAACAGTGACCTGGCAGTCACATATGACCTGGATCTTAGATGGATCAACATGTACCCCATGCTCATCAACAATGTATCCCAAGTATTAGACCATGTTCATTCCAAAGGAACATTTTTACAAGTTGGCATATAGCTTGTGTTATCGTAGAGTGCTCAAAACCTACTGAATATTTCGCATGTGCTCCTCTCGAGTTTGCTTAAGATGAGGATGTCATCCAAATATACCACCAAAAAATATTTGTTGAAGGGTCTCAACACATCATCCATCAACCTCATGAAATTGGTTGGTGCATTTGTTTAGCCAAAGGGCATGACCATCCATTCTAAGAGACATTCTTTAGATTTGAAAGTTGTCTTCCATACATCAGTTGGTTCGATGGGAACCTGGTGGTAGACATAATTAAGGTCAATCTTGCTGAAGAAATTTTTCCCTTTGAGTTGGTAAAGAAGGTCATCAATTATGGGAATTGGGTATTGGTTCTTGATTGTGATTTTTTTTAATGCTTTGTAATCAATGCAGAGTCGTCAGATCCCATCCTTCTTCGACACCAGTACAATCGGGCTTCCTCAAGGGGAGGAGTTGGGTTTGATGTTCCCATTTTGAATAAGCTCTTGGATCTAACGCTTCATTTTTTCATTTTACATCACCCAGTGACGATATATTTTTCCATTAGGAAGAGGTGCATCAGGGGTTAGATCAATTGGATGCTTGACTTGGAAGTGCATCGGTACCCTGGTGGGTGAGGAGAAGATGTCTTTGTACTCTTCCACAATATTTTCCACTTTCTTCTACTACAAAGAGAGGCTCTGCATAGAGTCTACGGATGTGGAAATGACCTTATTCTTACTGTGAGCACAGATCATAAAGAAGATGAACTTCCCGGTCTGTGAAATGACCGTACTACATTGCTTAGCAAAGATTGATGAAATAACGATAGGTGGCGCTACCTATGGTATCATCTACAATTGTCTACCTAAAGTAATAATAACACTGCGGGGTATAGACTCATACACAACATGACGCTTCCACAAATATGGTTATCATAAAATAACATCACAAATTTCAAGGGGAGAAATATCACACAATACCTTGTATTTGAAAGGCTTGATGTCGTAGGGAAGACGACATTATTGGTTGACACATAGATCTCTTCCTTCGTGAAGCCAACCAATGGTGTAGGGTTGTGGGTGCGGTGTCCTCGGGTACAACTGCTTGATGACCTCTGTTGAGATTAGGTTCTTCTGACTGTCACTATCGACAATGAAATGAAGCAGAGTCCCCTTTACCCACATCTATGAGTGAAAGAGGCGTTTCCCTTCCTATCATTCTTCTAGTTCACTTGGTTGGACTTTGGTGGTAGCGACAGTGGCACCGGGTTCAACATAGATAATTTTCTTCCCTTCTTATGGATTTTATTCAGAGTCAGAATCAACCTCTGACTTGGAAGCCTTCAGCTCGACCACGAGTGACTTCTTGGAGCGACATTCTTTGGTGTTGTGCCAAGGTATTTTATGGTATTCACACCATTTTCCCATATTTTTCTTTGTCTTCTCATTACCCTTCTTGTGTTATGGCTTGGAATGGTTGTCCTGAGAGTGGCCATCTTTGCTATGTCCCTTGTTCTGTGGGTTGGGGCTGACTTTTCCCTGCTTCGGCTAAGAGGAGTTTGCAGATCCAAACTCTCCCCTCTTCTTCTTGATCTTGATAGCATATCTATAATTCATACCCAATGAGGTGATGTCCAGAAACTCCATTTCTATTTGAATGTATCTATGAAAACAGTCGCGGTATTTGAGCATCAAATGTCGCTCAGAGTCTTTGATACCCAATTTGGTGTGCAAGGTACGGAAAATATTGGTGAAATATGGTACTTTCTGGTCCCTTTCCTGATGCAGCATGCTCCATTTGATGTACTAGTCCTTGTAGCTTCCAACATGGTATTTGTTCTTTAATAGCATCCCGGAAGGAATCCCATGTAGGGGAAACCACAAATATTGTAGATTCCTCTATGGCCCTTTGCTCAGAGTAAGAATCCCACCAGTCCTTAACATGGGGGACGACCTTGAGGAGTGAAAAAGTAATATTTTCCTTTTTAGAAAAATTATGGACCAAAAAATACCCTTTGAGCAATTCAACCATTTATCTACAACATCCACATCTATCAGTCCTTCAAATAATCAAATATAAAAATTTACTTGTACCTTCAAGGGGGTTGCATGGACGCTTGATGAAGATACTTCTCCTTTGGGTAGTCGTTGAAGGATCTATGCAAATTTGTCCATCATTTCGTTCCTTTGTCATGCAAGGGATTCCTTGAGAAACATTTTAAAAGGATCTCTTACTCCATCATCTTTGTTTTCATCCTCCATGGTTTTTTTTCAGGCTTGACATGGCCAATATTGCAAAGGATCAATTAGTTTGAGTCCCAAATTATTGTACCTATATCTTGTCGAGGACATGCACAAAGAAAAATAAATGAAGAGAAGACCGCTATGATACCAGTGACCCAAATTTAGTAGCAGAACGAACAGATGAACTGTTAGGGACCTAACCTACGTAACTCCTCAAGTGGGAAGAATAATATATTTCCATGTAATAAAGGTCAATATTAATAAGTCCTAGCAATAAAGAGGAATAAGTCACTTGTAAGAAGACCTAATAGAAGATTTCGCTTCGAGAAGGATCTTCCTCTAGATTGTTCTTTTAGATAGATAGATTTAGTATAAATAAGAGTAGAGAGTATGAGAAGTTTTGTCTTGGAAAATTATTGTAATAGAGCTCTACTCTGTTGGAATTTTCCCCCTCGAAGAGGCAAGCGAACATTGTTTCCTATCAATAAAGGTATAATTCTGGTGTTCTAGTTCCATATAATTTGTTGTTTCGCTGTTATCTCTACAATATTTCAGTATTTTGTTTCTATCTTAGTGTTATTCTTGGACTTCTTTCTCTATTCTGCTAATATAATAGATCTGGTACCTTACAAGTGGTATCAGAGCACTTTCCTTGGCATAAAATTGTGGGTTAAATTGTTTTCTAGGGTAGAGACATATTCCGATGTCTTAAAGCTACAGATATCTATTGTTACATGCATAAAACCACAGTCGAGGAGTCATACATGCAAGAAATACAAGTGGTACTTAAGATCACATCTATTGGCCACCCTTGTAACCCTTGTTGGTACCCCTTCGAGTTGTAGCACATCAGACAATACTTGTATACGGATTGTCCTAGCTCTCCTGAAGCTCTCCATAGATAAACCGATCGATCGCCTAACTTCTATAGTGCCACCAAGAACAACACTCAGGAATATACTCTCTTGTACTTGGGTAGTCGGGTAGTATGGCTAAGGGAACAATCTAGTCTCCTTAGTTGGTTCACTGAGATATTGGGTCGAGTACTACTATTGGACCCCGCACGTATATCATAGAGCTATAGCAAAGGGAAAAACCTTGACTGTAGAACCCTTGAATACCCTAACCCTTGGGACAGAAACAAAAATAGAACATACAATATCAATTGCCATGCAACTGTGACTCCTGGATTCAGCTTGCAAAATTACTACACATTTCTTTCTGTTAAGAATTTGGGCATTTCATGACTATAGTATTCTTCATATCAGAGTATAAATTCATAGGAGTAAAAAAAAATGAGTATGGTGGCTTCGTCGACACAATTATTTGGGACCTATTCTATTGGACTACCATTTTCTTCCTGATCGTTTTCGTACCTTTCATTTTTAACATTTTTTTTCTAGTGGACCCGAGCCCCTCTCAGCTTCCCCATTTTCCCACCTATTCCATTATATTTACCTTCTTTCCCTGATCATCATGGTACTTATCACTTATAAGTTCTTTTTTGTGGTCCCGCCCACCCATTTTTCCTTACCCGCACTTCCCCTCTCCAAATGGCCACCATTCACAACCAAGACCTACAACCTTCCATCAATCAAGCGACCTCTGAAATTGACTCTACCGATTCTTTCCTTGCACAATTAGAAACCCACATCGAGCACACAGTTGATACCATGGAATCCAAATTCATGAACAAATTTAACACCCTCTAGTCAGTTGTCAACCAGTTGTTGAACCGCTCTTCGGGTCCTTCCTCCTCGGACCAACCTGCTGCTATTGAATCCTCACATTCTCTACATTTTCAATCCAACTCCTTTCAGAGCGACCCTCGTCTTCCCATTTTCTAGGTCAATAAATTTGATGGCTCCAATCCTATGGGTTGGGTCACTCAAATGTAGCATTATTTTTCTTTGCATGGTATTACTAATGAATTGGCCAAACTCTGCTATGTTGTCCTCTATCTAGATCCTTAACGATGAAAATGTTGGAAATGGCATAAAAATTCACGTCAAGGGTATATTTCTTGGACCTAGTTTGTTGTTGAGCTCTATGATCTCTTTGACACTGATACCCACTATCTCGGTTGTTTGACCAAGTTGAAACAATCAGGCATAGTGGAAGAATTTATATCTACTTTTGATCATTTAACAATTCGAACCAAGGGCATTTTAGATGCTTCATTCCGTGAATGTTTTATCAGTGGCCTAAAGGATGAAATCCACTCCCAGGCTCTCATGTCCCACCCTCAAACTTGGTTGGAAGATACTAGCATGCTAAAGAATCCCAACAAATTTTTTTTTTCGGAGAACAAAAAACTCTCTTTTGTTCCTCGCCCTCACCCCACTAATCCTAACCTCCCTGTCACCCTCCTCAAAGTACATAAATTAACTAGGGCTGAAATGGTTGAATTCCAATTGAAGGATCTTTGCTATAATTGTGATGAAAAATATTTTCCAGGGCACAAGTGTAAGGAACAAAATATTTTTATGGCCATTTCTGAAGATGTTCCCGAAGAATATGTGACAGTTCCAATTATTGAAGAGCTCGCCCCTCCCAATTCTACTCCAGAGTCCGTTGACCCACCTGAAGTTGAAACACTCATTTCCCTGCATGCTCTCATTGGTTTCTCTACTCCCGAAACCCTCAAGCTCATTGGATATATAAAGAATAGGAACATCATCATCCTAGTTGACAATTGTAGCACCCACAATTTTATCCATCATCGCATTGCCCAGGAAACTAATTGCTATATCCATGATGTCAATAACTTTCAACTCATGATAGCCAATGGTGGGTCCATGAAATGTGGTGGGAATTTTGAAAATGTACGTCTTCGAATTGGACATTACCACCTGAAATCTCATATGTTTTCGATCGAAATGGCCAGGTGTGACATTGTGCTAGGTGTTGAAAAAATTTGGGTCCCATTCTTATGGATTTTAAGGAATTAACCATGCAATTCCAATAGGAGGTACAAAGGTATCACTTCCAAGGTCTCACAGTTGGTTCTCCTGAGATCATCAATTCCCATCGCATGGAAAAACTCCTCAAGAAAGGCCACTCCAATATTATTGATCAAATCCATTCTATTCACACGGTTGAGACACCCTACTTGCATCCTGACCTCCAAGCTATGTTTTCCACTCTTCATAGACTTTTCTCTCCTTGTGGTGTTCATGATCATTCCATACCCCTTGTTCCTTGAAATATTCCTCCCAATGTTCTCCCTTATCATCATCCCTTTTCCCAAAAGAAAAAAATTGAGAAAATCATGTAGGAATTGATCCAAGTGGGTGTTGTCCACCCCAGTACCAACCCTTATTCTTCTCTTGTGGTCATCATACTTAAGAAAGAAGGTACTTGGCACATGTGTCCTGACTTTTGTGCCCTCAATAAACTAACTATCAAGGACAAGTTTTCCATTCCTGTCATTAATGATCTCTTGGATGAGTTGAGTGGTGCTCAATATTTCACCAAACTTGATCTACATTTTGGCTATCACCAGATCCGTATGCAAGATGCTAACATCCCCAAGACTACTTTTCAAACTCATTAGGGTCACTATGAGTTCTTGGTCATTCCATTTGGCATATGTAATTCCCCCTCCACCTTCCAAAGCCTCATGAATCATGTCTTCCATCCTTTTCTCTGTCATTTTGTCTGAGTTTTCTTTGATGATATTCTCATCTATAGTAAAACTTGGCAATCCCATCTTTCCCATGTGGATCAAGTTCTTCATCTACTCTCTCAGCATTGAATTTTCCTCAAACACTCTAAATTTTCCTTTGGCGCCTCAAATGTTGAGTACTTGGGTCATATTGTTGGAAAGGATGGTGTGTGGGTGGATCCTAAGAAGATTGAAGCCATGCAGGATCGGCCTCACCCCAAGACTATCAACATATTGTGTAGTTTTCTAGCTTTAATAGGATATTATCATAAGTTTGTTCAGCATTATGGCAAGATTGTGGTGCCTCTCACTGCTCTACTTCAAAATAATTCTTTCACTTGGACTCCCGTAGCTGATCAGGCCTTTCAAGCATTGAAATAGGATATGTGCACTACTTTGGTGTTGGCCCTTCCTGATTTCACAAATACCTTTGTCCTAGAATGTCATGCCTCCAAGAGAGGAATTGGAGCAGTCCTTATGAAAGAGGGAAGACCTTTGGCCTTTACCAACAAACAACTTTCAAACCTCCATTTAGGCCAATTAATCTATGAAAATGAAATGTTGGTTATTCTTCATGCATTAGATATTTGATGCCCTTATCTCTTGGGGCAATGCTTCCAAATTAAGACAGATCATCAAAGCCTCAATTATCTTCTGGAGCAATGAACTTCCTCTCTAGAGCAACAAAAATGAGTAACTAATATCTTTGGATATGATTATGAGATCATTTACAAGAAAGGAAAATAAAACTTGGTTGTTGATGCTCTTTCTAGAAAATATGAAGATGAAGGTCCTTTTTCTCCCTATCCTTGGTTGCCCCAGATTGGCTCCAAGTTTTTCTCCATAAATGGCTACAAGACCTTAAAATTCTGCATCTGATCCAATAGTTGCAAGACAATTCTCGAGTTTCCCTAGGGTACTCTTGGCACAATGATGAGCTTTCCTACAAAGGTTGTTTGTATTTAAGTAAACAGTGAAAACTTAAATCTATGTTTCTTTCTAAGCTTCATGATACTCCCACAGCTAGGCACTTAGGGTTTACCAAAACCTATGAGAAGGTCAAACGTTCATTTTTTTGGGATGGTATGAAAAAGGACATTCACACTTTTGTGGCCAAATGTGATGTTTGTCAACATAACAAGGGAGAAAATATCAAAGCCCCTGGAACACTTCAATTGCTTCCGATTCCACCCTCTATTTGGAGAGACATATCTATGGATTTCATTGCGGGTTACCTAAATCAGGCATTAAGTTAGTCATCATGTGGTAGTTGATCGTCTTTCCAAGTATGCTCATTTATGTTCTTTGCAACATCCATTTAATGCATCCATTGTGGCTCAACTTTTCATGGATCATGTCTTCAAGCTTCATGGCATGCCTCATTATATTGTTTCTGATCGAGACCCCACTTTCACCAGTAATTTTTGGAAATAAGTTTTTAGGCTACAGGGCACCCAATTGCATCTCATCACAACCTATCATCCCCAGACTGATGGTCAAATTGAAGTTGTCAACAAGTGTTTAGAGACTTATTTGAGGTGTTTTTCCTCCGAAAGGAAAAATCAATGGGCTCAATGGTTACCATTATTTGAATGGTGGTACAACACTTCTTACCATACAACTACGCGTATGACTACTTTTGAATAATTTTATCGACAAAATCCACCTTCCGTTCTCTCCTACCTTCCAGGTGTCTCAAAGGTTCAGTAATTTGACCAAACACTTATAGTTCGAGAGGCTATTCTCTGTAACCTCAAAGACAATTTGGTTATTTCTCATAATCGTATGAAAAACAAGATGATCAAGGTCACTCAAAACGTCAATTTGTTGAAGGCGACTAGGTATTTCTTCGCCTGCAATCTTATAAACAAACTTCACTCAAAGTTTAACATTTTCAGAAACTGGCACCCAAATTTTATGGTCCTTATAAAGTTCTCAAGCATGTGGGACATGTGGCCTATTATTTAGCTTTGCCTAGTTCTTCCAAGATCCATCATTTTTTTCATGTATCATGCTTAAATAAGGTGATTGGAACTAAGTGCCAAACTCAAACCATCCTTCCTGAATTGGTTGGAGAAGGATCCATATGGTTGCAGCCACAAGCCATTTGGAACAACGTGATCATTTTCTTCGTTAGTGCACCATCAAGGAAGTGTTATTTCAGTGGAAAGATACAACTCCCGCTGATTCCACCTGGGAGCCAGTGAGCATTTTGTAGCAATTTCCTCATCTCAAGCCTTGAGGACAAGGATGATTTTAAGGGGGAGGAAATGTTAGGGACCTAACCTATGTAACCCCTCAAGTGGGTAGAATAATATATTTCCATGTAATAAAGGTCAATATTAATAAGTCCTATCAATAAGGAGGAATAAGTCAATTGTAAGAAGACCTAATAGAAGCTTTCGCTTCTAGAAGGATCTTCCTCTAGATTGTTGTTTTGGATAGATAGATTTAGTATAAATAAGAGTAGAGGGCATGAGAAGTTTTTTCTTGGAAAATTATTGTAATAGAGCTCTACTCTACTAGAGTTTGGCCCTCCTAAGAGGCAAGTGAACATTGTTTCCTATCAATAAAGGTATAATTATGGTGTTGTGGCTCCATATAATTTGTTGTTTCATTGTTATCTCTGCAATATTTCAGTATTGTGTTTCTATCTCAGTGTTATTCTCAGAATTATTTCTCTATTATGATAATATAATAGATATGGTACCTTGCATTAATAGATTGAATACAATAAACATAGAGATATGGAGAACAACACAGATATCAAGTGAACAATATCTTTTATTGAATAAATGAAATAGGCTAAAACTATAAAACTGTTGAACTGAAACAACTTGTTCGAATGGTAGTAGATATCTCTGAGAAGAGATGTTGCTTATACATGCATCCATATGAGCAGAATGATTACAATGAGACTCCAGAGGACTTTTTCACATTACTCATGAATTCCAAAACCCTAGACATCGAAAAAACTAACCCTAGGAGATGAAACACCAAAAGTCATGTGGGGCCTGATGGGTAAGTTGTTACCTCAACTTCCTGGGGTCATAAATTTTTCATACGAACTTTGTTTTAGGTGCATGATATCCCTTTGGAAATTTATTTTCGATAAATACACATTACGTTGTCAAACTCTAACTTCATCTACAATTTGACTGTGGAAAGCCAAAAAAAAAAAACATTGTTTAGGGCCCCAAAATGACCCTGGAAGTACAAAAAGATGTGATGACATGAAAACATCTAAAATAAGCCACCTGGATTAGGTGGGAGGGCACCAGTTTCCACTTGGAATATGTGTAGGGCTTTAGACAACCTCGAAAGTGTAGAACCCACAATTACAAATAAGTATAGAAGAATGTGATGAACTAAAAACTGTCAAGAGGAGCTAGTTGGAATATGTGGGTGGCCACCAATATCCACCTAGATCAGGTTGAGCATAGGTTATTCCTAGGGTTATATGGAGCTATGGGGGTCTAGGTCATGGTATAGATCATGGTCTAGGTCAAGCTTTAGGTCATGGTATAGGTCATGGTCATGATATAGGTCTAGGTCATGGTCTAATTCTAGCTCTAGCTCTATGTCATGGTATAGGTATAGCTCTAGGTCTATGCCATCATCATTGTATAGGTATAGGTCATCATCTAGGTATTTCCATGTCTATGTCTTGCTATGTCTAGGTCTGGGTGTAGGTCTTGACATGTCTAAATCAGTGCGATTTCTTTCCTTATGATGTAGGGAGGGGGGTGGAGAGAGAGGGATAAAGAGAGTGTGAGAGGGGGAGATGGTAAGACAAAGAGAGTGTGTGAGAGTGAGGTACAAGGAGTCAGAGAGGGGGG
>JASDQU010506795.1:19229-40794 GCA_032191745.1 Picea mariana
GTGAGGGGGAGATAGGAGTACATGAAAGCGAGTGAGGGGGGAAGAGGGAGATAAGGGGAGGGAGGGAAAGATCCAATAAGAGTAGAATAAATCTTGAGAGGTAGATGGAGATATAGAGGGATGGGGTAGAGAGAGCAGGAGGGAAAGAGGGGAGGGAGGGAGAGAGTCAGGAAGAGAAAAAGAGAGGTTGAGAGTGATATGGAGAGATATAGAGAGGGAGGTATAATGAGAAAGAGAGAAAGAGGGGTATAGAGAGAGAGAGCGAGAGTGAGACTAACAATGAGAGAGAGAGAGAGAGAGAGAGAGAGAGATAGAGAGGGGTGGGGGGAGAGGGAGGAAGGGAAGGAAAGAGAGGGAGTGAGGAGGGAGAGAGAGAGGGAGAGAGTCAAAGAGGGGGGATATAGAGAGGGAGTGGATGTGAGAGTGTGTGGCATGAAAATGAAAGGTCTAGGTCTAGGTATAGGTATTGACATGCCTTGCTAGGTCTAGGTCAAGAGAATTTCTTTCCTTACCATGCCTTGCCTTGCAATGTACCAAAATTTCTAGTGTGTTAGAGTGTAGGATGGAGAGAGAGGAATACAAAGATGGGAGGTAGAGAGTAAGTGTGTTGGAGTGTTTGAGGGAGAGATAGGAAGACATAGAGGGGGGATAGAAACTATTCGTGCGAGAGTGTGGGAGGTAGAGGGAGGAAGACAAAGAGGGGAGGTATGGAGTGAGTGTGTTAGAGTGTGGGAGGGAGAGAGAGGAAGACATAGAGGTGGGATAGAAAGTGTGTGTGTGAGAGTGTGGGAGGGAGAGATAGGAAGACAAAGAGGGGAGCTAGAGACTGAGTGTGTTAGAGTGTGGGAGGGAAAGAGAGGAAGACATAGAGGGGGGATAGAAAGTGTGTGTGAGAGAGTGTGAGATGAAAAATAGGGGTGGTATAGAGTGAGTGTGTTAGAGTGTGGGAGGGAGAGAGAAGAATACATAGAGGGGGGATAGAAATTGTGTGTGTGAGAGTGTGGGAGAGAGAGAGAGCATCACATAGAAGGGAAGTAGAGAGAGTGTGTGAGAGTGTGAGAGGGAGAAATATGAATATAGACAGGGGGTATAGAGAGAGGTAAATGTAGGAGAGAAGGGTATATGTACGAGAGATATAGGAGAGAAAGTGGGAGGGAGGGGAGAGATATAGGGAGGGGGGAGAGAGAGAGAGTGAGAGGGGGAGAGAGTGAGACAAAGAGGAGGGGTAGAGAGAGAACATGAGAGGGAGGGAGATGGAGACATAGATGGGGGGTAGAGAGAGGGATAGTGAGAGGAAGGGGAGCATAGAGGGATACATAGAAGGGTGGGTAGAGAGAGAGAGAGGAAGGGGGGGATACAAAGGGAGACAGAGAGTGGGAATAGAGAGAGGAAGAGGGGAAGAGAGAGTAAGTGAGACTGAGACTAACAATGAGGAGAGAGAGAAAGGGTGGGAGAGAGGTGGAAGAGAGAGGGGGGATTAATTGGGAGGGAGGGACAAAGTGGTAGAGAGGGAGTTGGTGTGAGAGTTTGAGGCATGTTAAGACAAGGTTTAGGTCTAGGTCTTTCCATGCCTTGCGATATCTAAGTCTTGCCATGTCTAGGTTTTACCATGCATAGGAGTCTTAGGGAGAGAGAGGGAGATAGAAAAGGAGGGTAGAGAGGGAGTGTGAGAGGGATATAGAGAGGGGGGGGTAGATGTAGGGGTGGGGAGGAAGAGAGTGGGACGTGGGAATGACAAATATCAAAAAACTTATAAGAGCGCATGCGTGCTCTTAGGAACGTGTGTGTTTTCTTATAATGTGTGTGTGCTATTATGAACATGTGCATGTTCCTAGATCGCATGCATGCTCTTAAGAACATGTGTGCATTCTTTTGAATTCAAATCTTTTTAGGAGGGATTGACAACGTGTATTTCAACTTAGTTGCTTCAGATTTAGGTTCAGGATGACAAACCTAGTGGTTCGGTCTGCAAATTCATAAAAATCTTCATTTTTGTGAATACCTCTCTATATCTCTTTCTTTGACGTTATTTTTCTATAGGATAAACAATTTAGTTGTTGACGAAACCACGGACATAGATAGAGCCAGCTATGCAAATATCAAATATACAATTTTTTAAAAAAAATAATATTGTTACTATTTTTAATCTATTTTTGTCTTTGCATATATCAAAATCCTAGGATACATACCTCTCTTATTTATTCTATAACTTTTTGTCGGCTTACCGATTTCTCGAATGACTTATATGCGGCACTAGAGGACACCGATACCTATGATCTCAAAAACACGTTTTTTTAATCATGTTAAGACCCTCTTATCTTGCACAAACAAAATATGTTGTAATTTCAACTATATGTTGACTTTGATAATTCAAAAAAAATACAAAATTAATATGTTAAATTTCCAAAAATTACACGGCACAAAAAAATGGGTTCTCTACAAGTATACAAGTTTTTGGAATGAAATTCCATCTTTAAGGTACTCAACACCTACATGAACAAAAACATATACCTTATATTTTGTTGGAAAAATAAGATACCATTGTTAGAAAAAAACAAAATTGACATAATTATTCACAATTGATATGAATAAAAGTTTCATATTTGCAAATCTAATTCAATTTCCTATGTTTCATCTTCTTACACCATATTCAAATTCATTGTAAAAGTACCTTGAATAATCCCTCCAAGTTAACATATTGTTATTTTTCCAAGTTTGCATTGCCACTAATGCGTCATAAGAGCCCATCTTTAGCTTGCACTTACCCACCAACCACTTAAAATCTTAAAAAAAAATTATGTAATAGTTTATATATAGTTTAATGTGAAAATCTAAAGCAATTAAAAAACACTTGAAACTTCTAAATTACCAATTAATTACTCCTTATAAATTACTGATTAACTACCACATATATAATTTTTTTTTTTTAGAAATAAATAAAGTGAATAAATAAATAAATTAAATTTATTTTAATATATTAATATGGATTAAGAAAAATAAAATTATTAAGATAAATGTTAACTTCAAAATTAATTTTAAATGAAAAATTCATTTCATGCATTTAAGTTAAAACCATCGCAATATATAAAACATATAAATTAAAAACATCCTACAATATAAGCATTTCTTTAATCTTTAAAATTGGTTATCAACTCTAGCCATAAGCTCTTATAGTGCACTAAATTAAAAAATAATTGTCTCTTTGAAACATCTCTTATGTATTGCAATTTGAAACATTTGAAAAATGTAAGCAGGATACTTCATACAACCAAATAATTACATCACGAGTCACATA
Organism: Picea mariana; assembly: GCA_032191745.1. Taxonomy (NCBI): domain Eukaryota; kingdom Viridiplantae; phylum Streptophyta; class Pinopsida; order Pinales; family Pinaceae; genus Picea; species Picea mariana. Next base: position 22,525 of record JASDQU010506795.1, read on the forward strand.
GAATTGATTATGTTTGTCGTGGGGCGATTTAAAGGAAAATAAAATTATATTTTATTCGTGAGTGGTAGTGAAAACATGGATGAATGAATAACTTCATATGTATTATGTGTTGTGTCTTTTGTAAAAGTCTGTATTTAGTTTTTACAAAGAAGTTTTAGAATAAAATTATGAAATAAGTTTTTGAATAAAATTATGAAATAGATGAACATTTTATGATTGCACTTGTGTTGCATTTGAATCGATGAATAATTATTGTTATTATTGTGATGGCCCCTTTCATGGCCAATTAGCACCAACCCATCCAAAATCATTGTTGGAAAGTATAAAAACAAGAATTAATAGGAAAACTAAACTGTATATAATCTTTTGCAATAGTCTAGATATTAAATGTAATTTCCATATCCAAGAGTATGTAGGACTTTTGTGGGTTTGTGCATAGAAGCAAATACACTTGAACATTTTTTAACATTCCTTGTTGCAATGATTGTTGAAAACAATAAGTATATCCATTAGCTTGTTTAAGTATATCCATGAGCTTGTATAAGTATTTTGATGTTGAGATGACACTGTAACAAATATAAATGAAATTATATTTACTAATATATATTTCTATAAAAATTTACCTAGAAATAACAAAAGAATTTAGCTTGTAAATGTGTGTGCATAAACACTTTAATTTTTCTAATTAGCATTACAAATCTTTCAAATTTTGTTAATTAACATTATAAGTAGTTCTTTACATGTCATTGCTTATAAAATCCGCAAAATTCAGGGTTATATTTTCTTTACAAACTAAAAGCAACTTGAAAAATTAATCTCAAATGTCACTTTCAAAAATCATGAATGATGGTGAGGATTTAAGTAAGAAGAAAATACAAAAAAACACTTTGAGATGTTTTGAATAACCCATTGACAATGTTCAATACAATCAGGAAGTGCAATAAGACTTCCTAGAAACATTAAAGACCTTAAGCTTCCAAAGATGCCTTATAGAATCTGGTAAGAATATAAGTTGATTTGATCGAATATCCAAATGAATAAGATTCACTGGACATATAACAGATGAAGGGAAAATATGAAATACAAAATAAAGTATGCATCAATTTTAGGTGAGAGATTCTGTCCAACTGCTAATAAATAATGTTCTTGAAACAATCTTACCTCTAGGTTATTATTAGAAAGGTCGAGCTTGAAAAGTGTAGATCATAATTTCTCTATTTCATCTAGAACATTGTGAAGGACAATCCTGCTAAGGTTGATCTTAAGAGAGGATTTTTTTTGGGCAGCTTGATGCAACAATGCTACAATTTTCATATATGCCTCTTGAAACTTGGATGTCCGACTATCTAAGGGAATTATAGTGTCTTCCATGGGTCCCATGTATCATGAAAATCTCACAGATTTGGTATTGCACTGTGAGCTATAGGACAACTTCATAGGGAAGCTTTTCCTTTTCTACATCTTTTTTGGTCTAAGTTTCCATCTCTACCTACACTCACATCAACACTCGCTAAGACAAACATTTGAAACATTGTAGAAACTACTATATTCACATAATAAACAAGACTTACACTTGTAGACTCCTAGTGAACCTCATGCATGTGTGGTGGACATGAAAGAGCGGTGATGTCCTTTGATTTATGGCATAACTTTGACTCGATGTGGGCCAGATATTGGTGAGACTGGTCCAACAGAGAAGAATTGGATTGAGCATTAAGACCTCTAGGGATGTTGTTAACGTCGGTCATCTTAAAGAGTTCGACCAAAATAATTCAATTTAGAATATCTTCAAGTGGATATTGACCAAATATAGTGCGTAGACACATATTTTCAAGCGATATTGAAATAAATTCTTCTGAATTGAAACAAAATTTGCAATTTCTCACCCAAACCTGTCACAGTCGTTGCATACATATAATAATTAATTCTATGGAAAATCAAAATATATCTATATTATTAGAACCAAGCAACAAAATGTTCATGCAGGAAGACAAAGATATTTTATGAGTATCGTACAATATATACAGAAAGAAGCTCTAAATTCCTGAACGAAACTTCATCCATTTTGGTTCTTGAGAAACATTACTATAGATAGAGAAGGCTCATGGGTTGAATACAACAACAATGAAAGAATTAAAAAATAAAAAGTAAATCTTGAAAGCCATGGAAAATCCTAGAGCTAAAAGGCCCCCAAAAGAAGCAAGGACTGACAAATTGGTGATAACAATAATTTTACAAAAACACTATAAGAAAATCGAATGAATATTTGAATACCTTTCTCTAGAATCATATTCCATTATGTTCTCCGTAGAAGAAGCTTCCATTTTCCAAAGCTGGAAAATGAACTCCAATTATTGAGATCACTAGGAAATATTGTATCTTTATCAACACTTAAAAAAGTTGAAATGGAGAAATTGTTTGAAGCTAGGCTACAAAATTACTCTACTTCAAATCTTAAAAACCCCAAGAATTGTACACCAATGATCTTAGGGAAAACCAAGATTGGAACTATAACATCCTCCACCATCAACCCCACCGTCGGGCAATGCTACTATGCGGAAACATTCTCATACTTATATATATATATATATATATATATATATAACATGCATATTAAATCAAATTAACTCCTTTAACCAAACAATACAGAGTAATCATAGGATTACTACTAACATTTATAAATAATGGAATTAATAGTAAATATCATTGTAATGGAATACATGATAATATTACAAGTATCACGGATATGCATTTTAGTTGAAATTAAAATACATAATGATACTTATCTTAGAAACTCAGGTANATATATATATATATATATATATATATATAACATGCATATTAAATCAAATTAACTCCTTTAACCAAACAATACAGAGTAATCATAGGATTACTACTAACATTTATAAATAATGGAATTAATAGTAAATATCATTGTAATGGAATACATGATAATATTACAAGTATCACAGATATGCATTTTAGTTGAAATTAAAATACATAATGATACTTATCTTAGAAACTCAGGTAGTAACTTCACCAACCACGTCTAGACCTTCCACAAACCTCCCAGACTTAGACCACACTGCACATCACGCTCAGTCATGAGTCACCCTCGAGCTGGGACTAAGCTCCACCCAAGGCAAGGGAATCCTAGACTGGGCTGAGGTTATAGGAAAACTACACAGAGCAACTGAAAGGATTCTCTCTAGGAGCCTTCTTATGCCCACTACTCACGGACTCTCATTCCCCACATGTTTGTTCCACCCGGGAGTATACACCTTCACAAGCACAGTCCATCGGTTCTTCACCTCCCTCTCTGGGTATCGACAATAGGTCGGATTATGAATTCTCATAGATCTGTAGCTGGTGCTAGACTCTCTCTAGGAGAAAACTACTTCCCAGCAGACTCTCTTACCTAGAGAGAGTTTCTCACAGGCCTGACAACCTGCTTCTTCTTCCAAGGGCCTAACAACTCGCTTCTTCAGCACACTCCTCAACTCAACTTCAGCCAGGTGAGGACAACAACCACGGTTCATCACTCTTTCACACAGGGATGGCAACCACAACAGAAAATGGGCATAGGCCCAAAAATGGAAACAAACCACGCTAAAAAAAACACACTCAGGCGATTACTCAGGTGTCGAGTTCCTCAGAAGACACAAAATAGTTCGTGGATTTCGGGTATCAGGTGCATGCGTTATTATTGCAAGGGTCGAATATAGAGGTCAAGGGATTCACATGAATACCTGGTCGGCTTCCTTGTTCTCAATTTCAGGGATGAGTGACAAGAAAATTAAGCAGAGGTCGTTCACAGAGGCATAATGGTTTTAGACGGAGGATCGAGAAAACTGGCAGAACGAACCCAGACTCAAATGGTTCAGACAGTCGACGCTAGAATAGAGGATGAACCCCCAACTCAACTGATGCTTCATATTTTAACCGCATGCGCCCAGGTTGACACTTATCTTTATGGAGTTTCATGTGTTCCCTTTTGCACACGTTGGAGCTACATGCGTTGCCTCTCCCGAGACTTAGGATAAAAACATGTTTGTCATACATCTTTTGAATAATAATAAAATATTATTCTCAAGGACTTAAGCCCCTAAGATTATCCCCTCTTTCCAACCTTTCAGCCCCTTTTCCCTTACCCACCCTGTGGATACTTAGTCCCCCATCACTCTTTCTTCGTGGTCGGTCTACATGCAATGATGTTTAATCTTTATTAATGTTCTTCATAGTACATATACAAAAAAAGGCTCTCGGCCTTTAACACTTAGGCTCTCCGGCCTAATAAACACATAAGCCCACCATCTTATCAATACATGCTCACCAACCTAAAAAACATGATTTACAATTTATAAACATGATTTACAATTCATAAACATGATTACAACAAGGCTCGTCCTTGGGGATATTACAATCCCCTCCCCTTATTTTTGCATTGTCCTCGGTGCAACTTTCACATGACATCAACAAGATTTTCAAAATCTTCAAAAAGATGCGGGTATTCTGCCCGCATAGCATCCTCATGCTCCCATGTCATGTCCTCAGGACTGTACCAAGTCGAATGGACCTTTACAATCCCTATGGATCAATTCTGGAGCTATTTGCTTTTCCGGTCCAATATGTGCATAGGATGCACTTGCAGGACACCTTCTTGCTCCATCTGAATCACATTCCAATCGATTACATGATTAGCATCAGGTATATATTTCTTAAGAAATGAAATATGAAACACATTATGTACAGTCATGGATGCAGGTAATGCAAGCATATATTCCACTAACCCAATCCTTTCTAGGATTTCAAATGGCCCACAAAATCTGGCTGCCAACTTGGAGCAGTTTCCTAGCTTCAGGGAACTTGTATTGGCTTTCACTTTCAAGAAAACATGGTCAACCACTTTAAACTCTCTGTGAGTTATTTTTTTATCAGTATAACTTTTCTGTCTGTCTTGGGCAACCTTTAAATTTTGCTTAACTTTCAGCATTTGTTCTTCCATTTCCTTGAGCAATTCTGGCCCACCTACTGCCTTGTCAGCTGAATTATCCCAGCTTAATGGAGTATTACACTTTATGCCATAAATTTCTTCAAATGGGCTCATCTTCAATGATTCTTGATACCCATTGTTGTAGATGAATTCTACCAAGTGTAGGTAGTCTCCCCATTTATATGGTTTGTCCATCACATACATCCTTAGTATGTCTTCTATTACTCAATTCACTCACTCCGTCTTTCTATCCAAATCAGGATGATAAGATGTACTGATGTTCAGATTCGTTCTGAACCCCTTGAATAACCCTTTCCAGAAATTGGAGGTAAATTTTGGGTCTCTGACAGACACAATTTTCTTGGAAATTCTGTGCAATCATGCCACTTCCTTCATAATATGTCGGCAACATCTATTGCTTTGTGAGTAGTATTAACAAAATAAAATGTGCAGATTTCATAAGCTTGTCCACCACCACCACAATTGAATCATGTTGCTTGCCTGTTCTGGGCAATCTTGTGATGAAATCCATTATCACCACTTCTCACTTCCACTCAGCAATGGGTAAAGGTTGTAGCAACCCTGCTGGGTGTCTGTGCTGAGATTTAACCTTTCGACACTCCATACATATGGTGATGTATTCTGCAATATCCTTCTTCATACCTAGCCAAAATTAATGGCTCATGACTGCTGCCATAGTTTTCTGATATCCTGGGTGCCCAGCATAAGGCACATTATGTATTTAATTCAAAATCATAAGTTTTAAGTTCTAGACATTAGGTATATAAATTATGTTCTTGTACAGAAGTATTTCGTCAGTTTCCAATTTATAATTCTCCACTTTCTRTGGCATATTACCTTTTTGTAGCTTTGCTACCAAATCCCTATACTACAAATCTGTATTTGCAGCCTCCAAAATTCTTCTTTTAATATTAGTTCAGTATATGCTAATGGTTGKAGCATGTAATTCATGTACTCTCCTGTTGATTGAATAAACTACTTTATTCTCCTTCCCTTTCATATGCTTGATATCAAAATCGTACTCATAGAGAAACTCCAACCACCTACTATGTCCGACGTTCAAGGTTGGGTGATCAAACAAGTACTTCAGAACGATATGATCTATCCTCAATTTGAATCTCCTTCCCATGAGATAATGTCTCCATTTCTTTAGAGCATGTATTATTGCTTCCAACTCCAAATCATGAGTTGCATAGTTCCTTTTGTGCTATTTTAACTTCCTGGATTCATAACAAATTACGAATCCATTATGGCTGAGGATTTCTCCCAGTTCTTCTTTGCATGCATTTGTGCACACTACAAAGTATTCATTCGGATTTGCAATCCTCAAGATTGGAGCACTGGTTAACAATTGCTTCAATTGCTGGAAGCTTCCCTCACAATATTCTGTCCACTGAAAGTTCTTCTCCTTCCTTTGCAAGAAAGTGATAGGGTGAGATATCCTCAAGAACCCTGCAATAAATCTTCTGTAATAACCATCTAGACCCATAAAGGATCTGACTTCCATCACGTTATTTGGCACTGACCATTCTCTAATGACCTCAATCTTCTCAGTATCTACAACTATCCCATTCTTCGAAATAATATGCCCCAAGTAATGGATTTTCTCCTGATAAAACTAGAACTTGTTCAACTTGGCATAGATTTGGTTCTCTCTTAGCACCTGCAACACCATCCTCAGATGTTGTTCATGCTCTTCCTCCGACTTGGAATACACCAGGATGTCATCCAAAAATACTATGACAAACTTGTCTAGATAGTCCCTGAATACACCATTCATCAGGCACATAAAAACAATGCGTGAATTTGACAACCCAAATGGCACCATTGTGAATTCATAGTGACCATACTTTATTTTAAAGGCGGTCTTGTTGATGTTGTCATCCTTTATTCTTACATGGTGATATCTTGATCTAAGATATATCTTCAAAAATATCTTCGCATCCTTCAACTAATCGAAGAGGTCATCAATCCTCGACAGAGGATATTTGTTCATTAAAGTTACTTTGTTCAATTGTCTGAAATCAATACTCAATCTCAACGTCCCATCTTTCTTCTTCACGAACATGACCGGGGCACCCCAAGGTGACACACTTGGGCATATATACCCCTTCTTTAGAATCTTTTCAATATGCAATTGCATTTCTTTCAGCTCCGACGTACTCATTCTGTAAGGAGCTTTCGACACTAGAGCGGATCCATGCATCAAGTTTATAGAGAATTCAATATCTCTTTTCAGAGGTAGTCCGAGTACCTCCTGAAATGCATCTTCAAACTACTTTAGTACTGTATGATCTCCGATATTTGAGACCTCATCCTTAGATGCTTCCTCCACATGGGCTGCAAATAATTGACAACCTTTCTTGTAGCACTTTTTCAGCTGCATTGCTGAGATTTCTCTGACAACGACAACTCTAGGAATTCCTTGGAATGTTTTCTGATTCCCCTCCTCATCCAGGCAAGTGAATGCCTTGTTTCAACAGTCCAAGATGGCATGGTGTTGGTCCAACCATTCCATCCCAATTAGACAATCATAAGAACCTAAAGGTAGAATTTTCAATTCATCCTTTGTGCTCAGTCCATTCATATCCACTGGACAGGACTTAAATAACGCAATAACTTTCCTCTTGGTTCCTATAGCCAGCTACACTAACCAAGATTTTTCATGTTTGCTTCTCGAAAATTGAAAAATTTCCACCACCCTAGGATCTATATAACTATGGCTAGCCCCTGAATCAATTAAAATAGTAAAGGCATGGTTGTTGATCATACCTTCCACTTCAATCATGTGCGACTGATATTCAACTTGTTTGTTTTCTAGGGATGCATAGATCCTTGGAATTCTACTGCCCATGTCCTCCACTGTTTCAGCTTGTTGAACATTATGGAAAAATATCACTTTGTCATTTTTATGGGGAAAATCTTTGTAATTGTGGTTCCCCTGACAACCCCAACACTGAATGGGCATCTGTCTTCACCTTTGCTCCCCTACGTTAGCCATTCTAGGCTCTTTAAATGATGGATGTCTTTGAGGACTGTTCCTGAAAAAGGGTGGCTTAGTTCCCTTCTTCCTCTGATCCATCTGGAATTTCTTCTTGTCTTCCCAAGCCTTCTGGAAAGTAGGCTTCTCTCTTTGTTGCTCATATAAGAATTTCTCTCTTATTATCATTTCTTCCATAGTTTTTGGGTCATCATACTAAATTTTTTCACCAATGGAAGGTGGCAATCCACTTAGATACCTCTGAATCTTGACAGTCTCATCCTTGATGAACGAACATACCTGAGTAATTCCAAAAACCTTCGTTTGTATTCATCATTGGTCATGCTGCCCAGCTTGAGTTCAAAGAACTCTTTCATCTTTCTATCATAATATCTTTTAGTCAAGTATTTCTTCTTGAAATATCTCTTGAATTCTTTCCAAGTGGTATCTTTCTCTCTAATGTGTTGCACCTGCACAAGTTGATCCCACCACATGGATGCTTTTCCTTTCAATTGATACATCGCAATTCTTCCTTCTGCATGAGAGGAATAATTCTGTAGTTGGAAATATTTCCTTATGCCAAGTAACCATGTCTCAGCATCTTCCTCCTTCTTATGTTCTCCATCAAATGTAGGAGGATTAATCTTGTTCATTTCTCCCTTCAGTTCATCCACTCCAGATCTCCTGTGCTTTCTGGTGGGAGATGAGCTTGAACTACTCTGTACCCTCCTCTTGGAGCGACCTTGGGAGTGATGATGGTGTTTACCAACACTCCTTGATCTTCTTCCCTTCTCAGGGGTCTTGCGACTCCCTTTTTTTCTTAAGTCACTCTCGTTATCCAACTTCTTTTCGATTCTTTCGAGGCTCTTCATCAACTTTAAGTTGAATTCTCCCTGTTGTTCCTTAGCTTTCATGAGATTTATGCTATCTGCTTGGTGATTCTGGGCATCTTTTTGCAATCGTTCAATGATTTTTATCACATGCCCTTCCTTATTTAACTCTTCTCCATGTCCATTGGAGTTCGATCCTTCAACTCCTACATGGACATCCATTCCTTTTTTTTCATCCTCAGAATTGGAAGAAGTCTGTGCCTCTTCCATTTCTTTTGCACTCAGTGGCAATTCTACTCGGTTCTGGCACTCATTAAACTTATGCAAACACAGTGTGTAGACAACCAAAATTTGTCAGGCCATTATTCCTTAACAAATCCCACATCATTCATAAACAAATCTGATTCAAGAAAACATTCAGTTTTCATTCTATGCGATTCTCATTCAATCAAGAATCCACACAGATTTTTTCTTTCGGAGCTCTGCTCTGCTAGTTTTTTGGGCATTATCCCCTTTCTCTCAGTCTCCAACCCACACGAACATGGGTCATGACCATGCACTAGATCAATAAGAGAATACTCGGGCCTTCGGCCTCAGAAATTTTCAAAGTGAAATATGACAACTAGTCAAGTTATGAGTTACCAAACTCATGCAGTAGGGTGGATCAACAATCCATGTCTACCTAACATCCAATGGCTGACACTCGCTATGGAACCTTAGGTGCCTACATTCCGTGACTTCGGGACTTCAAAAGATTTCACATCCACACACCCCAAACCATTAATTTTCGAACACTTCCACGTCACCTCAGGTGACGTTATTACGTTACATCACTTAACATTTTCCTAATTGCAGGGGCATGCAACGATGGTTTGGAGTAACCCACCTTTCATCTCGAATTTCTCCTGACGCTGACACATAACCCCTCAGTGAAACTGCGGTTTCAATTGCGGGACCACCTTGGAGAATTAGCTTCCTTCCAACTTGGGTCCCCGCAATGTCTCCTAGCGGTTGATCTTGATGTATCATGATCAATTCCATTGTGGGTCCTCTGACCTTTAACTATGTTACGTAACCTCAGGCCCCACTAACCCTGCTCACACAAGATGCTACATGGTGGAATACTAGCGACTGATACATGGCCCATTCAAATGGGTGACACTCATCATGTTCCAAATTCCATTTCAATCTTCCACGGGTTCTAAACCCACTGACACGTGGAACACATCTTATGTGTCCACATCACCTCTAGGTGACATCATCATGACTCACCACATCGACTCTTCGGGCTTCGGGAGTTTCAACTCCTCTACATTCGCTTTTGCCCAGAGCACTTTCTCCCAGAGTTCACGATCTACCAATGCGTGTTCTTACCAATTGGACAGTTGTGATCTACTTCAAGAATTCAGGAGTTTGTTCCTCATCGCATTCCACTTCTCCCAATTACTGAACTCCGAAAGGCTTCCAGAATAACCTTCCTGCACCTTATCCGGACATGACGGTCGTAAATGACTCTCCTTTTTCCCAAACAAACCCTATAGCTCCAACACTCCAAGTGTTGAGCGCTCTCTCTCTATGGTCAAATACCATGACGATTGTAGTTTTATTCTACCGCTACTCCTCCTGAGCTTCGTAACATAGCCAAGTAACCCCTTGGCACTCAGAAACATTCTAAGGTTCGAAATTGGTTCCATCCAAACACCATTTCCACTCGAAACCTTGGGTCCAAAGACCACTTATCTGGCCCATCCAGGCTCAGCATTGAAACTATGGCTTTGATACCATATTGTAACATCCCCGACCATCAACCCCATTGTCGAGCAACGCTACTACGCAGAAACATTCTCATACTTATATATAAAATATGCATATTAAATCACATTAACTCCTTTAACCAAACAATACAGAGTAATCATAGGATTACTACTAACATTCATAAATAATGGAATTAACAGTAAATATCATTACAATGGAATACATGATAATATTACAAGCATCACAGACATTAATTTTAGTTGAAATTAAAATATATAATGATACTTATCTTAGAAATTGTAGTAACTCCACCAACCACATGCAGACCTTCCATGAACCTTACAGCCTTAGACCACGCTGCTCATCACACTCAGTAGTGGGTCACCCCCAAGATGGGACTAAGCCCCACCCAAGGCAAGGCAATCTTAGACTAGGCTGAGGTTATAGGAAAACTGCACAAAGCAACGAGAAGGATTCTCTACAGGAGCCTTCTTACACCCATTACTCACAGACATTCATTCATCACATGCTTGTTCCACTCGAGAGTATACACCTTCACAAGAACAGTCCATCAGTGCTTCACCTCCCTCTCTGGGTCTCGACAACAGGTCGGATCAGGAATTCTCAGAGCTCCGTAGCTGGTGCTGGACTCTCTCTAGGAGAAAACCACTTCCCAACAGACTCTCTCACCTAGAGAGAGTTTCTCACAGGCCTGGAAACCTTTCTCTTCTTCCATGGGCCTGACAACTCGCTTCTTCAACACACTCCTCAACTAAGCTCCAGCTAGGTGAGGACAATAGCCACAGTTCAATACTCATTCGCACAGGGATGACGAACACAACTGAAAATGGGCATAGGACCGAAAATGGAAACAACACACTCTAAACAAAGCACGCTTAGGTGATTACTCAGGTGTCGGGTTCCTGAGAAGACACAAAACGATTCATGTATTTAGGGTCTCAGGTGCGTGCGTGATTATTTCAAGGGTCGAATACAGAGGTCACGGGATTCACAAAAATACTAGGTTGACTTCTCGGTTCTCGTTTTCAGGAATGCGTGACAAGAAAATAAGAAGAGGTCGGTCACAGAGGTCTCACGGTTTCAAACGGAGGATCGTGAAAACTGGTAGAACGAACCCAGACTCAAATGGTTCAGACAACTGATGGTAGAATGGAGGAAGAACCCCCAACTTAGTTGACGCTTCAGTTTTTAACCGCATGCACCCAGGTCGACACTTGTCTTCCCGGAGTTGCATGTGTTCCCTTTTGCACACGTTGAAGCTACATTCGTTGCCTCTCCCGGGAATTAGGATGAAAACATGTTTGTCACATAGCTTTGGAATAATAATAAAATATTATTCTCAAGGACTTAAGCGCCTAAGCTTAGCCCCTCTTTCCAACCTTTCAACCCCTTTTCCCTTACCCACCATGTGGAAGCTTAGTCCCCCATCACTCTTTCTTCATGGTCGGTCTGCACGCAGCTATGTTTAATCTTTATTAATGTTCTGCATATTACATATACAAAAACAGGCTCATGGCCTTTAACACTTAGGATCGCAGGCCTAATAAACACATAATCCCACCAACTTATCAATACTTGGCTCACCAGCCTACAAAACATGATTTACAATTCATAAACATGATTACAACATGGATCGTCCTTGGGGATATTACAGGAACTTGCCACTGAGCAGAATTGTGGGTTAGCCCTTCACTAGGGAAAGTAGCTATAACTCATGAATATTAATCTACAACATAAGGTCATGAGGGATTTTAAGGAGGTTTTTTAACCATAGGTTGTGAGGACGAGTCCTCCAAAGAAGATGAAAAATATGAGGAAGGCAAGCTTAGGTGTGATGGTTCCATAGGTAAGGAATTCAATGCCCAATAGTTATTATAGAAGGATATTGAGGAGGACCGGGGATTGAATCAATTCTATGAGCACAAATGTAATTGTGGGGTTTTCTAGTGCTTAATTTGCATAAGGGTTATGACCGTCTAATTTTGCATTTGAAACAGTGTTTTGACTACAAAATTTGATATTTTGAAGCAGTGGGAAGCTAATTAAGACTCATCCTTGATGATGAGTTTGTCAAGTGGATAATGAAGTCATTTGATGTAAATAGCTGCCACTATCTCCCTTCCTTATATTTTGCAACTCCTGAGTTCAAGACATGACAAATGTGTAGGGTTTTAAATGGCCTCTAAATTTTTTAGTGTTCACACTCCCAAAGCAAGTAGAAAAGGCTGGACAAGTGCAATGGATTAATTAAGGTGTAGGAAAACTTGCATTTGACATTGAAAGAACCCACTCATCGTGGACAACTGCAATGGATTAAATAAGGTGTAGGAAAACTTGCATTTGACATTGAAAGAACCCACTCATCCTTGACAGATGATATCATAACATATAATATTAAATAATGAAATAATTAACAGGGTTGTTCTCGAAATTTCAAATCGATAATTAATCCCATACATTACAGGGTGAAATGCTGCTCTAACTACGAGGAGATTTGAAATAAAAAATAAATAGTTATATATTTTAATTAAAATTTATATTTTCATTTTAAAATATGGTAGGTTATTTAATTTCATTTATGGAAATGGTGGACATAGTACTCGCATGCAATTAAGTGGTCATGTGTGAAAATACATAGTTTTTTTAAATTTTAATATATTTTTAATATAAATAATTTTTATATTTTTTAAAATTTTAATATATTTTTAATACAACTAACCTTCAAACCAACTAAAATTAGTATTGTCAATGTCCTTAGGTAATCATAAAATTGAAATAAAATATTTTGAATTTTTTTTTTTATAATTATTAAATCTTTTATAAAAAAAACTAATTAAAAATCAAATCAATTTTACTCCAAAACAATTCCAATATACTTTGTCAAACACAGTGATAATAAAAAATAAAAGGATATCATTGAAACTGACCAATAGATCCGACCACTTCTTAGATGATGGAGTAGGCAACAATATCATTCAAACTGACCAATCCTGATTCATTCGAAACCTATCACTTTTTACATGATGGAGGAGGTTAACTATAGAGCAAACAAATCAGTTTTTCAGGTAAAAAAATAGTTTGAACCTGATCAGATTTTCAGAGTTAGTTTAATTTTTATATGAATTAAAGTTCCATGCATTTCAGAACCTTACCTTAAGGGTTTTATTTCATTTTAAATCAATCCAAATACTCAAAAAATCTATCAAAATTCTGAATTGATCAGAAATTTAAAACCACACCGTTGAAAACCCTAAAAAAAACCAACAAAAAAATTACTCCCAAATTATCCCACTCCCCTTTGTGGTATAATAAAAAAAATAAGTATATATCATTCAAAGACACAACTTATGGATTCATTCGAATCCGACCACTTATATCATCCGGATTATTTTTGCGCACATTTCTTATATCAACCGACTATTTCTCCAATGTTCACTTTATCGCACAAATATTTTATACTAACCTAATACTGATAGCTCGACAAAGTTGACTACCCTTGGACATATTTGATTGGGCAATAATCGCCCAAAAACTCTGTATTTTGCAAAGATTTGAAATCTGTTCTTTGTACTACTATTATAATTGATAAGTGGAAGTTGTCCGGAAAAAAACAAAAGTGTGTGAAAAAATATACATGCCAGAAATAATCGGTCCATATAAAAAATCAATGGCACAAGGGTGCGCGCCCTGAACTGCCCAGCTCCGCAATCTGTCGTCGCCGGAACCGTCACCGTACCATCTCTGTAATGACACCACTTGTCACGACTGCGGTAGAGGTGAAGAGTTCACCGACTTGTCCACCAGGTTGTCCTCACAACTCGCGGCCAGAACTGTCTTCAATGTTTGCTCTCACCAAACTGTCTTCTCAAGAAACAGTTCGCTTCACCAAACTGTCTTATAAGTATCTGAGCGAACTTAGTGTTAGCCCACTGCATTTCGGACCTTTTCTTTAGACTCACTCTCACCCTTTCGAGACCATGCACACATCTTATTTAAAAAATAAGATGTGCGTTCATAATCACAATCGCCACTCACCTAAATTGATAATGCTGTGATAATCATGACAATGCTTATAATATTGAAATTTGAATATACTTTTAAAGATAAGGTTCGTATTTGGTTTTCCTTCCAAGAGAAAAGTTTCTTTGCCTTGCCTAGTGAGATTAGCTAAGTCTCATTGTGGTTAAGGCTGTAAATTTTGTCCAGACTAGGTTGTTCTTGCAGAAATGTCTATCCATTAAAGTAACTTTCTTGCATCATTTTAATGAGCATATGTTTATTTTTATGGAGGGAAAGCTGGTTTTAGCTACACAACTAACGATTGATCTCTATCGATATAGTTCGATTATTCTTTTTGTTAAATGGGGTTACTCTACCATCATTGGTTTTTTTGGCCCCATACTTGATCTAACAACGAACAATAGTGTATCTGGAAAATGAAACACAATTCTTGAACATAAATACCTAAAATTTACTTACTTTAATTGACCTAAAAGTGTTAGGAAGTGTTATGATTTCCAAAAACACTTGCTTCCCCTCTTTCCCAACCCATCATTCTCATCTCTTCCCCTCACCGTCTCTATCTCTTTGCCAACCCATCATCCCCTCCTCCCCCCACACACTCCAACTCCTTTAACCATCATCCTCATCTTCCCCCTTCACCCTCTCCATCATCCTCATCCTCATCTCTCCCCTTTCACCCTCTCCCTCTCTTTCCCAACCCATCATCCTCTCCTTCCCCAACAACTGAAAACTCCTTTAATGGGCATGGGAGGGAGAGGGGTGCAGTTTGAAAGCCGAGGAATGGAATCTCCCCCCTTTCACCCTCTCCCTCTCTTTCCCAACCCATCATCCTCTCCTTCCCCAACAACTGGCAACTCCTTTAAAGGGAGGGGGAGGGGGATGGCTGTAGTTTGAAAGCCGAGGAATGGGAAAGAGGGCTATCATGTTCCCACTATTTTATTTATTTTTAATTCATTTTTTAATATATATATGTTTTAATTTGGCTTTTTTTTAAATCAGTTATAATATTTTTGGTCTTTAAAGAATTTTTTTTTTCTCTATTTTTCAATTATCTTTTTTTTAAATATATATATATATATATATATATATATATATATATATATATATATTCATCATTTTATGTTTTTTTCTCAAATTTTTTACTTTCTAATTTTAGTAAATTTTTAATTCTTTTATGATTTTGTTAACAACAATATTGGGCATTTCAAAAATGAGGGTGCTATCGCTTTTCAACTTGATTTAATATTTTTTGTTGCAAGTGTGTCATTTGCTATGATCATAGGTTTCAAAGAAGTTACAATTTTGACCCAAAAAAAAAGGGATGCTACTTGGATTACCAATTTTCGTTTCCAGGGTGATTTTAGAGTTTGGTTACAATGGTATGAGGTATTAAGGCTGTGGTTTCAAAGAATTTGTAGTTTTTATCACAAAATAAAAATAAGTATTATTGTTGGAACCACTTTTTTATTTGATAATTGATTTCAAGGTTTTTATTGACAACATTACAAGGTTGTTAAGGCCATACTCACAAACTATGATTGAAACTCGTTCACTTGTAGTAATTTTTTACATAGGCTATGATGAAACTATAGTGATTAACCATCTGTTGGCAGCGAATTCAATTTTTTCAATTGCCCTATAAGATGCCTACACCTATTGTCTCTTGAATGTCAAGGTATCGTCGCATTTTGCAAAGAGACGATGTTTTCATTTCATGCGACATTAGCAAATTGGTTTCGATTTATTTTTTCACGACTGAAAGCATGAAAACTCCTCCATCGTTATTTGGACTGTCATGATCTGCTCATTGATATTCTGATTGGTACTTACCTTTGGTTTATTTTTCGAACTTTGTCCATTTGCCTATTCTTACTTTGATTGCGCAACTGGATTTTTATTTTATTGATAAGGCATTGAGCTTGTTAAGTTATGGGTTATATTTGATTTCATAAGGGTCATGGTTGATCTTGTTTTATATGATATGATCCTTATTATTATAAGCTTTTGACCTATCGATTTTATGAAATCTCTTGTTGTAATGTTTTATGAACTTTGATTATGCAAAAATCGCATGGGTAACCTATGAGTCTCATTTCATATTTGAATGGAAATAGTCAAAAGTTATTACAATGGCGCATATTAACTTTGGGTTTGATTCTATATTGAATGTTCATGGTTTCAAACGATACAATGGTGCCTTGGTATCACTATCCACCGTTTAAATCCTTGTGTTAACCGATCAATGGGGTTTGAGTGATGTCATAATTAATTAAACAGTGTTGTACTGTGCCATTAATGTTGTGCATGGCGGTGAACTAACCCACCACCTTCGCACACGCATATTGATTTGCCTCCCCTTTGAACGCTTGCAGCTGTTAGTCCTATCGATTTTTACTCCTATGTATTGTTGTGTTCAATCCAAACCCTACCATGCACCCGCACCATGGCCCCGGTCATAAGGGCTGAACCCAATGGCAGCCAGGCATTGTTGATGTTCGATGGCACTTACAACGACCTTGAGGAATTCGGATGGCTCTCGTTGATACGAAAGTTTGATGGTTTTAACCCTGGCGTGGCTCGACAATTCGCATTAACCTTTGATGGCTGTCGAGCCGAGGTTGGGGATGTGTAGTTAGAAATTGATGAGCAATTTCTCAGTTTGGCTACCGGTCTGCCTGTTGTCGGACAGAGATGGTCAAAAAGTTGCAAAGTGGAAGATGTCCCATGGACATTACTCTTCCAGTCACGAAGTGTCAGTTCTTGTGACAAGGGTTTGCCTGTAAATATGCTTAAGCAACGCTGGCATGACTTGCTGATGGTAACCAAGCAGTTCATTACCTACGAGGGTAGGTATGGTTTCGTTTTCTTGTACCACCTTCGGCTACTGATGGTTTTCATGGGCTATGGGCTTAATATGCCTTACTACTTGCATAGGAGTCTGTTTAAAATGTCTAAAAGGTACAAACGGAACCAGTCCGATACCAGTCATTTTCATTTTGGGTTAATTAAATTGCTTATTGTTTGTAAGTTGGGGTTACACCGTGACTGTTGGGATGATTTTCTTAAACGCAATAATTTTGATGATCCAAGCCCACCACAGGTTGACAAACCTATGGTGAGCGAGTGCAAATTAGTACCCCCTGTGCCTTACAGTGCGCTGTTGCCTAAACCCCTACCCGATTCTCCTATCGACCTACCCAATTCTGTTACCCAGGATATCGAAGATGCTAAACCCGTGGCTAAAAGGCCCAAAGCCAAACCCACTGCCAATTCTAAAGGCAAGAAAAATGTCCGGTTAATCTCTTGCATGGCAAGAAACAAACCAAAAGCACCTGTCAACCCCAACCCTATTATGGTAAGTGAATATTCTGACTCATAGGTTGAACGTTACCTGGCAAGTGAGTAGCCCTATTCTGAACGTTTGTGTGATAAACCCGCATACGATTTTGTGAAGAACCTACCACCTTGCTTACAAAATGATCCCAATTTTCCAGGCATCAAAATGCCCTGTAAAACCCCAGGTGACTCTTCAAAACCCCCTCCTGCTCTAGCCGAATCAGCTGCTCCACCATGTGATCAGTGTGGCTCATGGTTGGAAAGGTATTACCTCGATGTGCCAATGCTGCAGTCCAGAATTCATGCTCTGG